>CM077505.1:43384470-43690757 GCA_039654745.1 Houttuynia cordata | reverse complement strand
ATTGCGGCACATGGAGTTTCTACAGATCCGGCCAAAGTGGCCGCTATGCTCGACTGGCCCCCTCCTACCTCACCGAAGGCCTTACGAGGTTTTCTTGGGCTGACAGGCTATTACAGGCGCTTCATTGCCCATTAGGGTACTCTGGCTGCCCCTCTTACTGCCTTGTTAAAGACCGGCGCCTTTGTCTGGAGTCCTGACGCCCAAGGGGCCTTCGACTCTCTAAAGCAGGCTATGTCATCCGCCCCGGTCTTAGCCTTGCCGGATTTCTCTTGGCCGTTTGTGGTGGAAACTGATGCTTCCAATAGTGGGTTGGGTGCTGTCCTTCTGCAGACTGATCGGCCCATCGCCTTCTTTAGTAAGGCCTTATCGGGGCGCTCTCTCCGTTTGTCCGCCTATGAACGGGAAATGCTCGCTATCGTGCATGCCGTCACGAAATGGTGCCCCTATCTATTGGGCCGGCACTTCACTATTCGAACGGACCACCAGCCCCTAAAATATTTTCATGACCAGCGGATCTCCACTCCAGCCCAGCAACGTTGGGTCACGAAGCTCATGGGCTACGATTATGATATGGTTTATAAATGGGGGTCCGACAATACCGTGGCCGACGCTCTATCTCGGCGCGACGCGGAGGTGTCTCTTTTGACCCTCTCTGTCCCTACCTTTCCCTTCATGACTGACTTGCTGCAAACTTACCAGGACGTACCTGAGGCCACGGACATCTTACAACGCCTCCAGGCTAACCCGACATGCTTACCCTCTTTTCCTGTTCAACAACTTTTTAAAAAGTATGCTAACCTAATCTCTGATGAATTGCTTCTACAATTACCTCCAATGAGAAACAATCAGCACATAATTGACCTAATACCTGGGTCCAGTCTACCACGTTTAGCCCACTACAAAATGAATCCAGCAGAGCATTTGGAGCTGCAAAGACAGGTTGATGATTTGTTGTCAAGGGGATTAATTAGGGAAAATCTAAGCCCATGTACAGTCCCTACCGTACTAGTTCCTAAGAAAGACGGCAGTTGGAGAATGTGTGTAGATAGCTGAGTTATCAACAAGATTACTATTAAGTATAGATTTCCTATTCCTCTGTTAGATGATACGCCCAACTTTTTATCTGGTTCTAAGGTCTTTTCAAAGCTGGATTTACGAAGTGGATACCACCAAATTAGAATTAGACCAGGTGACGAATGGAAGACAGCTTTTAAAACGTAGGAAGGATTATATGAATGGTTGGTCATGCCATTTGGTTTATCAAATGCCCCTAGCACATTTATGAGATTAATGACTCAAGTGCTTAAACCATTTCTAGGCAGATTTGTGGTGGTCTACTTTGATGACATTCTAGTGTATAGCAGTGGTGAGAAGAGCCACATTCAGCAGCTGACTCAAGTGTTTGTGGTACTGAACCAAAATACCCTCTATATTAATCAGAAAAAGTGTATTGTTCTCCAGTTACAGTTGGTTTTTCTTGGATATATAGTCAGTGCAAAGGGTTTACAAGTAGACACTTCAAAGACTCAAACCATACAATGACAAGCCAATCCCTAAAAATATTGCTGATGTCAAGAGTTTCCATGGTTTAGCAACCTTCTACAGGAGGTCTATTAAAGATTTCAGTACTATTGCAGGGCCCCTAACAAAGTGTTTAAAAAAAAGATAGGTTTCAATGGACAAGATATGCAAAACAGTTTTGAAAATCTGAAGCATAAACTGTCTCATGCACTTGTCCTAGCTTTACCCGACTTTTCTAAAGTCTTTGAGGTGGAGTGTGATGCCTCAGGAATAGGCATTGGAGCTGTTCTATCACAAGAGGGTCGACCTATTGCTTATTTCAGTGCTAAGCTAAATGAAGCAAGAAGGAAGTGGTCAGCCTATAAGTTAGAGCTCTATGCCTTGGTTCAAGCCCTTAAACACTAGAGACACTACTTAGTTTTCAAAGAATTTATTCTCCATACTGATCATGACTCCCTAAGACATCTCCAAAGCCAAAACAAACTGGACAAATTGCATTCAAGGTGGATGATTGATCTACAGGACTACACATTTGCAATAAGAGACAGATCTGGCAAGTTAAACAAAGCAGCAAATGCCTTGAGCCGAAAATCAACCTTGCTGATTACTCGTAGCACTGAGGTCTTTGGTTTTGACTATTTGAAAGAGTTGTATGCTACATATAAGGACTTTAAAGAACCTTGGTTGGCTAGTCAGAATGGCCAAATTCCACGTTCAGATTTTCATCTGGTGGAGGGCTTCTTATATAAAGGCAATCAATTATGTATTCCTTCCCATTCCATCAGACAACTTCTTCAAGAACTGCATTTTGGTGGGTTGGCTGGACACTTTGGTAGAGACAAAACTGAAGCCTTTATCAAAGAGAGATACTACTGGCCTTATATCAAAAGGGATGTGGCAAAGTTTATCAACCAATGTGGTGTTTATCAAAGATCAAAAGGGCATTCCAATAATACTAGTCTCTATTCTCCTTTACCTGCTCCTACTCTACCTTGGGAGGATATTTCTATGGACTTTGTCCTAGGACTACCTAAAACTCAAAAAGGTGTTGATTCAATCTTTGTGGTCGTAGAAAGGTTTTCTAAAATGGCACACTTTCTACCCTGCAAGCAATCATTTTATGCATCACGTGGCTTTATTGTTCTTCAATTTTATTGTTCGGTTACATGGACTACTTAGGTCCATTACTTCTGATAGAGATAGCAAATTTTTGAGCCATTTTCGGAGGACAATTTGGAAGAGATTGGACACCCAACTACAGTTCAGCAGTACTTGTCATCCATGGCCAGACTGAGGTGGTGAATAGGTCTTTGGGTAACCTTATGAGATGCTATTCAAGTTCTACTCCTAAGCAGTGGGATGCATTTCTAACCCAAGCTGAGTTTGCCTATAATTCTACTCCTAACAGATCTATTGGACTGCCTCCATTTGTTATTATTTACGGCTATGTTCTTAAACAGCCAGTGGATTTGGCAATGCTACCCAAGCAGACTAGAGAGAATACTGCTACAGTAGATACTGTTTCCCAATTGGCTATTGTTCATCAACAAGTTAGAGGCAATTCAGAAGTCTAATGCCACATATAAAGCCAAAGCTAACCTCAAAAGGAGGGAGCAAATCTTCCAAATTGGTGATTTTGTTATGGTGTACCTCAAAAAAGAGAGACTTCCTCCGGGCCATTATCACAAATTGACTCAAAAAAAAGTGGGACCATATCAAATCATTCGGAAGATTAACAATGCTTATGTTGTAGACCTTCTTGCTCACATGTCGATTTCCAAGACATTTAATGTGTCTGATCTTACACCATATGCTGGGCCACTTCCTGCCGATTCATCATTTCCTTAGCTCAAGGACGATCTTCTCTTGAGAAGGAGGGCCTGATGTAGGCTGCTTAAGTACTTAGTACAGTATTTCTACAATAGCTAGAAGGCACTATCTTACTAAGGAGGGGTATTTCTGTAAATGTCTAATTCAAGTTAGTTAAGACATAAGGGGTAGTTATGTCTTTTCATTTTTTAAGTGAATATATAAATAGCTACTGAGTTTGTAAGAGAGTCATGAGATGTTATTTTGAGATTTCTCTTTCCAAGAGTCATTGTTTTAGGATCTGGCTTGTGGATTCAAGTCCTAGCTGTGGATTCAGCTGGTTCTGATGTAAAACTCCTTCGTGGATTCGAAGAGACCTGGTCAATCAGGCATTGTAATCATTTCTTTTACTTTCAATCAAATACTTAGTTAAGTTCTCCAATCCCTACCAAGTTGCTGCTTCAAATACTCAACATAGTTGATGAGATGGAGAGGTGTCAAGACTGCAAAATAGTAGCATGAGTTGGAGGACTTTAAATGTGTAAAGCGACTTAACATATGTTCTCTCTTTTTAACCAAAAAACCGGTACCTAAAGTACTCAACGTTGAGTACTCTTACCAAACCCAAACACTTCCAAGCTCAAGGCTCTAGTAAGATTCATACACAATCATAATCAAGTGGCACCTAATTCCAACAATTTGAGGCCGGCGACAAGGATCTTACAACTCCATTCAGCCAACTCTTTCATAAGAGATTACTCCTAAATGCTAAACTCCACTAAAAAAAACTCCATTTAAGTTCTCTAAGGTTCCCTCTCCCTCTCTTGGCATCATTTACATGCACTCCTTCGAATCTTCTCAGTGCCCAACGTTCTCTAGGCTTCTCCTAAAATAGCTACACCTAAGTTCTCGTGAATGTACACATTTATAATCCCATCTCTCCTAGTTAACGCACACATCCACCTTAGCATCCTCAAGGCTCAAGATTACTAGCTAATATAAATATTTAAGCCCCTCAATAGCCACGGAAATAAAACCCATATATTTGAAAACCATGGAAATGCACTCTTTTCTACAGGTTTCAGGCCACTTTAGTTGAAATGGTGTCAGATGGAAAATGCATCTCTTCTTACATTTTTTCCAATGCCTTCCTCGTTGAAACATGGGAATTGTATTAGGTTAATCATTGGTGTTAGTAATATGTAGCAAGTAGCGATGTGTGTTTTGCTTTGGCTTTTGACTTGTGCTTTTGGGCGGCATCTATGTGTTCAGACTACAATCTACCCTAATGTGTAACCAAACAATTTCCTCTCATCATATAGTTGTCACTGAGGAGGAAGGCGTGCCAAGAAGAGAGACAACATCCACCCTCCACCACCACTGCCATCAGTACTACTTACAGCCCCAATATTCTGCTACTAGCCCTCGCCTCTTCACTCACTCACCATTACTCAATCGTCTATATCGCACACCCTTCCACCAGCCCTAAACAGCTTGCACATCCCTAGAGCTTGAATCACCAAGAATGAGAGATGAAGAGAAAGAAAGACTTGTCAATATGCACAGCTTGAGCAAGACCTATTTTCAGAAAATTCAAACAAACATTTTTTCTTTTGACTAATCTTTGTCAACAATTCATTTGAGTTGAGAATTCAGAACATTCATCCCAAAATAATTTCTATGGGACTGGGTTACCAGAAGCTTGGAGGAAAAAATGTTGCACAGCCTTGTATGAAGTATAAACATATCGATCTTTTCGCAGAAAATGAGTTCAAAGGATCCTGAAAGCTGACAAGTGATAACCTTACTTCGTTTTTTGCTTAACTTATTACCACGCTTTTTTTTAAGTTTACTAATACAATCCTTAATTCAATATAAGATTGTTTTGAAATATTCATCCATTTTCCAACTTCATGATAAGACTGCTATGATTTAAAAGGCATAATTAACCAAGAACAACCATAAATATTTGAACCCAGCACTGTAGCTAATCTGTGAAAGTTACGTTAAATAATGGCCCCAAGGAAATTTCAATCCCATAGAATTAGTAAGAATCAGCAACCTGAAAAAGCTCTGCACAACCATGATAAGCGAGAGTGTCTCTAACCAGTCCAGGATGAAATGCAAGGAAGGGTTGGCCCCGAGCTCTTAATCTGTGAAAGTAAACACAAACGTAGCACAATGATATGAGGTTTAAAGTAGAGAGAAAAGTATGCCTAGTAATGCTACTACTTTTAATTGACAAGTGCAAAATTGTAGGAGCAAGAATCTCTATATCACACTTGAGCAATACAAAAAGTGGATGCAACAGTCATTATTTTTTCGTAACAATTGCTTATCATGAAGGAATACTTTCCATAAAGAAATTAAATGTCAAAAACAAAGTAAGACATGTCTTTTTCTCCTCAACAATAGAAACCTTAACACCTCCAAACAGAGTGAGAGAAGAGGAAAATTAATAGCGCACAGAGTGGAATGGCGAATGCATTCATGACCACACTCAAAATAAAAAGAAAAGTAGGTCCACTATTACTAACTGCTTTACCTAGAAATGTCAGTTAGTGTAAGTATTGATGCACTAACATTTGTACATAAAATAACCAAATAACTACATTTACATACCTTTCTACCACTCGATGTCCAAGGTCCCGAATTTCTGAGCGGAAATGAAGAGCATGAAACGCAACCCTGCATCTAAGTCTTTGATATTCGGCCATGCTTGGGTGGAGAATGGACTGAAAAGATATATCAAAATAGGTTGCTCTAATAATATCACAGTGCTGTAAGTGTCCATACATCCCAATAATTCCAATACCCCCCAAAAAAGGAAAAGAACCCACATATAATCATGAAGCATGCTGAGACACAGGTGAGATAATTTCCATGATCACAATAGCCAAGTATCTAATATAAACCATAAAACCACATTATGCAAGAAAAAAACTGTACTGAGATTTCGAAATGAGACGTATCCATATCAATATATCCAAATTCATGTAGCCTATGTCCTCGTTAATATACATTTAGGAAAAGACACAAGGCAATTATCTCAAGGAAGATCCCAGTTTGTCACATGGGTATGCATGAAAGCTTGAAAAAATGTAGGGGAAATGCAAGATCCAAAAAACCAAAAAATCAAATGGGCCTACGGAAGCTTTTCAACCATGAAAACAAATTTGTCCCACGTCTTTGAAAAATCACTCATAGCTCTGCAAATTTTTTATTTAAAAAAAAAACCGTTCTGCAGAGATATTTTAGAGCAACATTAAGACAATGTTATACAATACTCAGTCTTGAGCAGCCAAGAGCATAACATCACAAAAATTAAAGATTGCTCAGTTAAATGGGACATTTTTGAGAAATTGGACTCGAATGACCCCACACCAAAAAAAATTCACAGCAACCTCAAAATAAAAGAAAATTACACTAGAAATGGTATGGATTTGCAAACATGACCATTATCTACACGACGAACAACCTCCTATGAAGGGTCCTAAATTATATAAGAAATGAGTAGCAATTAAAAAAATGAATAAGACTAGGGTTTTGATGGTGGATTATAACATGGATGGGATGAATCTAAACCGCCCAAACATAAAATGAGGTATTATGACTGCGATTTACTGAATAAATAGGCCAGATAAAGAGGAGCACATATGATAGCACTGTAAGTAAATCTAATCTAACTAATCAAAACAGAGGCAACACTTGCAGCACATGAATAAGCATAGCCCTTTTTTTTATGTAAAAGCTAAAAAGAATTGTTTTTTATTTTTTTTTTGGATATGGACAAAATAATTATTTGTTAAAAGCATTTCCTCCCCATATTTACTATCTTACCTGGAGACATCCGCCATCTTTAACGATAAGACCAACAACAGTGAAGCTTTTTAGTTTTGGTAGCACTTCTTTCACATAATAGTCAGGAGAAGCAAAGTTCTTGGGAGAAAAGGTGGGGAACTTTTTCTTTTTTCGTGCCTCTTGCAAGTTATTTGGTAAATTTTTTACAATAACTACGTCATTGGCAAGTGCTGCTATAAATTGATCCTCGTTGTACAGATATGAAAAGCTTTTGAATTTTGAGCTGCCAAAATAAACATAATTGTGGTAATTACTTAAGTACCACCAACAATACATATAAAAAGAAAAGAATAAGATAAAAAAAAGCTGATAAGAAAAAACCTGATTCCCTTTGCACGTGTACTTTCTTGAACTTCTGGGATGACAAGAGTAGCATTTAAAAGCCTGGCTACTGTTACAAGGTCACATATCTGTAGACAAAAACCATGATAAGCTATCTGCTTTATTATTGGACACAACAAATATTATTAGAAGCAAAAGCCATACCGAAGTTCTTATCCTTTCAAAGCCACCATAAATCTTTGCATAAATAAAACCATTGTTCTGATCCCTTGGAACTGTAAAAACTAGAACGAATAAGTAGGTCTACAATGGTAAAAGATTACATCAACGTTGTCTAAAAGAATGCTTGAGGGTCTCAAACTTACATTTTCTACCCCAAATATTTGCCTTTTTTGTTGTCTCGTACAATTTGTTTCAATAGACGTATTTGACAAGTCATTTTTATTACATTAGGAAAAGTAACCAAATCTGAATTTATTTGGAAATGATTACATATGAAAGAAAGATTTTTTTAAGTAGTTGGAAACTTGCAACTATATGGTATCAAACCTTGTGGCGAGCATTTAATCTCTAGCCTACAAAGTAGGCATTGCTTAAAACTTCCCAACAATTCAAATGCCAATAAAAATATAAACAAGACTCCCTTTTATATAAGCCCAGACTCATGCATGTAAGCATGAGCCAGGACGATCTGGGCCATTAGATTTTGATACTGCAGCAGGCTTTAATACAGGGGGCTGGCAGGTTTGAATCACCACCCACCCAGTGAGCCGTTGCATCTCAATCCGAGGCTCGGATCATCCCTGCTCACATCAATGCACGTGAGCCCTGGCTCATATAACTTTTTCCTAAATACAAAATGTAACCAATATTTCAAACAAAAGCATTAAACATCAACTCAAAAGAACTTCTATTATATCTTTGCAAAAACACTTAAACAGCTTTTAGTTTCTGTATAGTATATCTATGTCCCCTACATAACCCACAAAATTCCAGAGAAAAGTGTGAATTTTATAACAGATTATGGAATATAAAAACAAATATATTGTCGGTTATAGACGCAAACAAAAAATATAAGTCAGCTGTATTACATTGGTAAAAGATTGATTGACTACTATCATTTGGATTTCATCATAATCCCCACAAAAGATTCGCATGGTACAAGTGGCTTCTATATACAGAAGAGAAAATACAACCTTTCATCTTAAAAAATGATCTTCCAACAGTAGAACCAAATATTTAATCAAATCAGTGGCAGTAACTAAGTAATTTGAACTCCAATAGTAGAACCATAAACCTAACGAAATCAGTGGCAGTAACTCAATAATTTAAACCAAATTTCCAATCAAATCAGTGGCAGTAACTAAGAAATTTATTAAAATCTACGTAGGCATCATCCTTCATATAAGTTTTCTTCTAAATTATTAACTGATGCATGTCTATGTGGACAATTTTTTTTTTTTGAAGACTCAGAAATTACAACCTGAATTGGGGCCTACAAATATGAGTGTGCAACAAGTTAAAGAAGGAAATTTCATGCAAGAGTGACATTTAGAAACAATATGTGTTCAAGTCGAAGATGTTATCTATAGAAAAATATTATATAATTATAATTATAAAAATATAAATATACTTAACTACATAATTAGAAAATATATGTATTTAAGTTACTGATGCATATGTATATACGCATCAACATATCCTGCAGTAAAAAGAATCCTTTTATGAGAGCGTATTTGACCTGACTAGTATTAAAACAATTAAAGCAGACTAAGTCTCTGAAACAGAAAACAAGCATCGAAAGAGCCAGGCAAAATTAAGCTGCCACACACACACATATTGGTTTAGTAGAATATCCTCTCTCAGTCCAAATATATATAAATGTTAGGCAAACAAACAAGCTTAACATTAGTAGAATATACTCCCTCAATCCAAATCTATAGTATATACATTTCTCTTTTTTCTTTGTCAAAAAAAATACGTACAGTTGGACTTATTTCTGAGCCACAGAAGCCCTTTCCCAGTTGGTGGTTCAATGTGGATTAAAATATTGACTTTTACACACTGTACCCACCTTTTTCGGATGGAGGAAGCCATATATATTTCAACTTTTTTACTAAGTTTAAGCAACATAAGCAAAGAAACGAGCTTAAAATTTGTGAAATATGCAACCATATATTTTAATTAAACAGAAGCGGTACATGTTATACTGAATCACGAGAGCGATGTTCTTTTGATTACCAGGAATAGGATATCCGCCTCTAGGATTTGCAAATGGCTGCAAAGACTGCAATAAATTCACCGTTCCCCACAGCTTCCGGTACCTGACATTCTACGCAAGCGATAGAAAGGAACATTGTTACCGAGTTTAGAAAATGAAGATCTAATTCATGACCCCATTAAATGTAAAAAGTAAAATCGAGTAAGAACATTAAGACTTACATGTTTTTCTGAGCTGAGACCTAAATCATTGGTGATAGAAACTATGGATCGATAAGTACCAAAATCTTGCGTGGAGTATTTGGCGATGAAAAGGTGAACAAAAAGAGAGAATAAAGACAGGACGAGTACTATCAAAGCAAACCATTTGACCTGGGATCTTACTAACATGTTTGGATTCTGGATAAACGATTCAAACCAATAGGGAAGTGAGATGTGGATTTTGTGATGGAAGACGAATAGAGGCTTTGGGATTCGTAGAAACTCGTCAGAAGAGAAATCTTACGGTTCTTCCAAAATATTTGCCTTCTCCTTCACAAGCAAAAAAGTTCACTAAGTATAGGTATAGCTCCCCTAAAACGAAGACAGATAAAAAAACGAAAGAAGCGGAAAGCATACCCTGGAGCATCCAAAGCTCAAGACGGACGGCGGAGAGGGCTGCGGTGGGATAGGGGAAAGGCGTTGGTCGTCGACGGCCGACGGAACAACTCTCGCTCGGGTGTAGTGCTAGCGATATGTCCGTCCGGAAGGAGTGGAGTTCCCGGGGGCATTTTGCGAATAATACAAAATCTTCGATACATAAAAAAAAAAAACCCCGAATCAACCTGGTGAAGAAATACTCCCTCGGTCAAAATAACCTGACCACATTTGAAAAATCATGGTTCCAACATTAGGGGTGTGTTTGGTTAGTGGGAAAAAGAAAGAAAAAGAAAAATCATAATCTCAAGAAAATAAAAGATAAGAAAAGAAAAGAAATTATTTTTTCTTTTTTTTTTCTGTGGTGTGTTTGGATAGAGAGAAAAGAAAACTGGGATTTTCCTGCATGTGTTTGGATAGAGAGAAAAGAAAACTGGGCTTTTGTGGTGGTTTAAGAGAATGCGAGCATCAGCATTTGAATCCCCCAACCCTGCTTACTTCTTTCACAGTGTGATCCATTGATGTAGCAAGAAAAATAAAAATCTATTCGTTATGTGGGAGCTTCTTCCTGTTTGTGTTGGTTTCTTACGCTTGTGTTTTTATTTTTGGAATAGACTTGGCCTCAAGCTCAAGGTCAAACCGAAGGAATTGAGCTAACACCTTCTTAGTTGCAAAATGAATGCATCATGCGATTTTGAATAGAAGGCATGGTTTCCCAGTGTCAGTCACTACTTGGTAAGACTATTTAATCAATGTGTTCAATGCGTTCAATAGTATATAAGATGATCTTGTTAAGGAGGCATGGTCAAGTCCAAAATGTGTCAAAAGCAGGCATATTCTCAAGTGAGATAGAAAATCGTCTGCTCATATTTTCTTTCATTTTCCTTTGTGTGACTAAACAATTTTAATTTTCATTTCATGGCAACATGATATAGTCATATAAAAATCTAATGGCTGATAGATATGCACCATATATTCCGGTTTTTTGTTGTTTTTGACCATATAATTCCATCTTTTTGCTTCATAAAGAAACCAAAATATTGCATGATTGGGCAAAAGGGTAACTTGTCTTTTCAATCAACCAATGGACGAAAAAACACTTCACCAGTAATACCATACGAAAGTACCCGGCTCTACAATGGAGGATTTACAGTAAATCAGAAATAGCCTTTTAGAGCAAGTACCCGGCTCTAAAAGGCTGACTATACTTTTGCCGCAAAAAAAAATGTAAATCCGAATGTAATCTACAGTCGCGACAAAAAAAATGGCGTACCCGGCTGGAGGCGGCGACTTGCCAGAGGAAATTGCCTTGGATTTGACCGGATTTATGCGGCAGAAATCGAAAAATCTCCCGGTGGAGCGGATCGGGCGGATTTTCTATGGCGACGGCGATGGATGGCGACGGATGGCAATGGAGATGGAGGACTTCGTCTGAGAGGGTTAGGGCGAGGAGAAGACCATTTTCTCACTTTTTCCTCTGGGAGAAAGAAAAAGGTATCAAGGGGTTTTCTCGTGGGTCCAATACGTGGGAAAACTTAAAATCCGCCGCCAAATATTTTCCCGCTAACCAAACAGCTAAAAAAAAAATATTTCAAATTTTCATTTGTTTTCTTTTCTTTTCCCCCCGCTAACCAAACACACCTTAGGTGACTGGATTTAAGGCTCCTTTTACATGACTATGTATGCGCGTGACCCCCGGCGGCGATTAAGATCAAGGTCATAGGATCATGCATTTGCGAGTTTTTTCCATATCACCTGGCGCCACTATCCGGTTTCCTATATTACTTGGTTTTTCCAGTGAAATCCCATATTGCCTGGAATTGACACCTAGAGTACCAAAAAGGCCCTTACACGATCCCCTCGGCTCGCTCATAAGAAGAAAAGGTGGCAATTTTCGTGCGATTCAGAGTCTCTCATGGCCCCTCGAGGCTCCCAGCAACTGCATGCAACCGGTGTAGTGTGCGATTTTGAGCGATTTCACGCGTTTTGAGAGATTTCTGGCTAGGGTTTCAGCTGGCAAGCAGAGACAGCGAGGAACAGTGGGAAAGACATAGGGTTTCAGCTGGCAAGCAGAGACGAAAATCAGCGTTAAGAGTTTCCTGGGCAACGATGCCTTATCGGAAGTGAAATACACCGAGAGAATAATATAAAATTACCGATAAGGTACAATTCTTACTGATTTTTCTATGAGAAGCTCCAAATTTTTTATTTTATAATTTGGATTAGGGCGTGTAAGCGCAATCATGACTTTCTCCCAGGGCATGTATGCGTGTACACAACTGTATCCCAATGTGTGTGTGCCCATACACGAAGGTATTGTAGTGTGTGGCCTTTATGCTAGCGTGTGTGTATGTACACTCTATAATATTAAGTCATGTATGCGAAAACATGACCTTTATGTGTTCGTATTCATTTGTACACGATATAATATAAAGTCGTGTGTGCGCATACACGATTTCACTGTTTTCGTTTTTTTGTGTAGACACTATGTTTCATTTTTTGTACCTATCTCATTGCAGATGAGGAGGAGGATCAAGAATTTGTTTTCGCAATGCGAGAGCAAAAGAAGAGGGAGAGGGAGAGGAAAAGGAAGGCGCCCTTATAGACCCCCCGAAAGAGAACTTATAAAGCGCGATCGGTTGTTCAGACGTATTGTCAGCCCGGAGTGCTGAAAAGGTGTGTAGCCCTCCTACAACGTCACCAAAGATGCACTGAACTAATTTAGGAAGCGGGATTTTCCGTCATTTTTTAAACTCAGGAGGTCATAGTTTCTAGGAACCTGCTTGACAATTTGGTGAGGTATTGGGATCATTCGGCCAAGGTCTTCAACATAAAGGGGAGGTCGCTAAATTTCACATAGCACAAAGTTGCTCTTATCACTGGATTGCCCGTACATGGTGAAAAAGTTGAGATCGCAACTGCTAAGGGCATCCGACCCCAAGGGGAATTCTACATAAGGTACTTCTCCGTGAGGAAATAGGATAAGCAGTACATAGAGGAAATGATTGACAAGCTTAACAATGGAGCAATGAAGATGGCAGAGGATGACATGGCGAAAATGATCATCTGCCTCATCTTCTCCGCGGTTCTATTTCCACATAGCACTAGAGCGTTGCTACCTTGTTTTTTTAATACATTGGAGACCTCTCAAGATTGAGCTCCTACAATTGGCCCCAAACAATCCATAAGATACTGGTTTCTGGTATATCCCACACCAACAGACAAGTAGGAGTAAGATGTGAAGGAGAGTCAGAGAGTAGTGATTATCTAAAACGGCGCTGCATATGTACCTCAGGTAAGCCATTCTTCGAACTATTTAGTGGTGTATTATGTAATCACTATCTTGTTTTGAAACACACGACTACAATTAGTACTCGTGTGTTTCAAAACAAGATAGTGATTAGTCGTGTGCACGAACACACGACCCAATATGTATATACGTACGGACACGACTATATATTGGGTCGTTTGTTCGTGCACACAACTACTCACTATCGTTGTAGGTTGTTATACATGAATTTTACTAATGTTTTGTTCTACTGACTATGCAGATTTGGTTTTTTGAGCACACAACAATCTTCCACGCTGTAATGGGGCCGACCACTCCGAGAGTTAGACGGTGGCTAGGATCAGGCGCCCTCATTACGGAAGTGAAGCAAGGCGCACATGCCAAGCACCATATGGCTGATTACTGGAAGAGGATGCTTGAGCATGTAGATATGGGAAGAAGTCGTCGACGTCATTAGCCCACTGCCATAAGAGGCAGTACTCATTTTGTCTCCTTCAGTGGGCCCTCCTCCTCGACGCAGTACCCACAACATCTTCAGAACCGACCAACCCACAGTTCAATTAGAACGGGAACAAGTGCCGATCTTGCGGTCAGCAGTACCACCCTTGGAAACCCTGTCAACTTGATAAGAGGAGGTACTACACTTGTAACGAGATAGGACACTCTCAAGGGGCTACCCTATCCGGGACAAGATGGAAAGGGTTCATCCAAAGAAAAAGGTTCAAGCACGGGTATTCATCATGTCATCTAAGATGTTAAGACCTCAAAAACGCAGTTGTGGATGGTACCCTCCTTATCCTTATCCTTGATAGATTTACTAGAGCCTTGTTTGATCTGAGAGCATCATGTTCTTTTATTTCCTCTGCCTTTGCCTTAAGTATTGATAAATACTTGTCTAATCCTGATTATGAGTCAGTCATTGTCACTACATTGGGAGTTCTGTGTTAGCACATGATTGTCTAGAAAATACCCCTGTTGTAGTCGGGGATAGACTTGCCTGCTGATCTTGTTTTGCATGACTTGTTTGACTTTGATGAGATTTTGGGAATTGATTGGTTGTCTAAGTATTGAGCAAATATGGAGTAACATAAGAAGAGAGTCCACTTTAGAATACCAAGAGAGGAAGAAATAGTCTTCCAAGCTATCCGAGATAGAGGTGGAAATTGTTTCATCTCAACTTTAAAGGCATACAAACTTCTTACTAAGGGTTGTTAAACATATTTAGCAAATATGATTTCTTTGGAAACAACAACACCAATACTAGAAGAGATAGACGTTGTTCGTGAATTTTTTGATGTCTTTCCCAATGAGTTTCCTAGCTTGACACCAAAGGAGACATTGATTTCACGATAAACATCATGTCTGATACAACTCATATTTCCATGGCATCTTATCGAATGGTTCCCGCGGAGTTGAAGGAACAACTACTGGAATTGCTTGATAAACAATTTATTAGACCAAGTGTTTCTCCTTAGGGAGCGCCAATATTAGTTGTAAAGAAGAATGATGGTTCTCAGAAAATGAACTCCCCCACGAAACTTTAGATGTGTGGGCAGTGGATGCAAAGAAATAGTCGTGTCGAAGACATTGAAAATCCTAGCTTGGAATTGTACCACTTTAATAGTTTCGATGGCTTTTGAAATTAACTAATGTCTAAAATTTGGACTATTAATGTGGGAAATAAAGTATATTTTTTGGTTGGGTGAACCGCCGGAGTACAAATATGAGGTAAGACTGACACTATCGTGAATATTTGTTTTTTGTAATGATGTTGGATTAATGGTGAGATTGGTCCATACAAATTACTACATTCATACAAAATTACAGTTCATTGGAGAGATCTTCGCCAGACTGTCAATATCTAATGCGAAATAAAAGCAAAAAAAAAAAGACAAGAAATATTAATCCACTCGAACTCCACCGAACCACACTCTAGCTAGTGTAGTTTGTTTGAATCGAACAAAAAAACATTGGGCAGTGTTGGAATTGATGAATAAGTGACTCATTTTTTTATTGACCTAGTTTACCCTGAACTCAAATGAAACAAAAAAGGGAATAATTGCAAACATTGAATAATAACTCAACTTTCCTTACTAACCAAGCTTGAACTTTTAGATCTGCTCCTACATCCAGGCTTGAACAATGTATTTTGATTAACTTAGAGAAAGTCAACACTGCAAAAGCAAAAGATGTGAAATAGTGAATAACATAATGCATAGTGGTAAATGATTTATCTCACCTCGGGAACATATCCTATGGACAGTTTATTTGAAGTTCTCCTCGTCCAAAAACTGTATTAGGATAGCTAGCTCACTACTGAAGGAAAACATCGTTATAGGAGTTCCTAACATGTCCAGTGCTATGACATAAGTTCCTAATCAATAAAGAGAATTAAACACTAATATGACTAGAATTGCCAACTCTCTAGCTTTTTATCCTTGTTCAACTTCTTCAAAAGCAAGTCAATGAAATCTAACGAGATATTGTTCCCGAGTCCCATTTTCTTTTATAATTAAATCTCGCTTCTCTCTTGTCCTATGAAAAATAATTAACGCAGTTCCAACATATATTAGCAGGACATGGAGCAAAGCTTTACTTCTTAGCTCCTTTTTAATATTTAACCAACAAAGTAGAATTTTCATCTACACAATTGTAACCCTTCAAGTAAAAATAAAAAGTACAAAGCCAACAACAACTAATGAAATCACAGACTAACCCATTAAGAAAACTACACAATTACGCACCAAATATGTGGATAAAAGAGATATTACTAGGATAAATCAGTATAAAGCAAACAAAAAAAAATTAATTATTCAACACATACTAACACAAACTAGTAATAACATGCAATGTATAATGCAAACAGGAACTTTTGTTTGAAAAAGCAAATTGTAAGTATCAGTCAATATAAGCATAAAGAAGCACAATATAAAGTCTCCAACAACTACAATCATTTCAAAGCAAACACACCATAAGTGTCGACAAACATAAACCTAGACAAGCACACAATGAGTTTTGTGAATTTAGATTCAGATTCAAGTCAATCACAAACCAAACAACCCCTTTCACATGGAGGATAAAACTATTCTTCTCGTTGCTCATTCGATTGGTTTTGTTCTCGAAAAATGACATACTGGCAATGTACATGGGGTTAACAATGATGTAGCCATAAAGGGACTTCAATATGCCAACGCATTTTCGAATTCAATTATTTCAGCATCTTGCCCCCCACCCCCTCCCCTAGAGAAATGTCATTTTGAGCAACCACTGCTTTTGCCAATCCCTACAATGCTGATGCTGATGTAACCTTTGCTCGTGATTTCTTCCTTTTGCTCTTCTTTTGACAACTAGTAGGTATAGCTCCCTTTTGTGGCAACCTGTTTAGTCGAATTGGAACCAATATTTGTGGTAATAGGTTTTTTCACATCGGAACCCCTCCTTGTCGAATATGGGAACATGTTTGGCTGTATGGCATCCCCTGACTTCATGAGCCACATTGGAGGTTTTTCCATATTACTTGGCCAATGAGCCCATATTGTCATATTACCTGGTTTTTTCGGGCTCATCTCACATAACTTGGTTTTGGCACCTAATCTGCCCATTTTGCCCTCCTCAACCCTAACCCTAAAATCCTTATGTAATGTTTCCATATTACCTGGTTTTAAAAGTTTACACTTCACTAAATTATATCACCTTCATTTTTAGTCCATTTTGCCCTTTTTTTGTTCTTCCTTATTTTTTATGCTCTTTCTAATCATCATGATATCCTAATGATATTGATATCATATTAAAAAAAAATACCCCAAAATATATGATAAATAACATACAGTGTCTCAACATCTTTAAAAATCATCATTATAAAAAGAGCACTAAAAATATGGAACAATGAAATCTTTTTTTTGGCAAAAATGAATTATCAATGAGAGAGATATACATCGTTAAAGTCTGTCTCACTAAAATAGCTATCGTATAATCAATTACATGATAGACAGTGCTATCATCTATTCGAATATAGCATAGCCGAGGCTATCGTGTCATCGATTACATGATACGTGCTAGAAATAATGGAGATATGATTCGGTTAAGATTGTCCAACTAAAATGGGTGATTACACGATAATAGTGTGCTATCGTGTCATCGATGACACGATAAAATGGGTGATGACATGATAGCCCTACACGATATCACACTGCAATCGTGTAATAACCCATTTTAGTTGGACAATCTTAACCGAATCATATCTCCATCATTTCTACCACGTTTTCGACTATTTTTTTCTTCCTTATTTTTAATACTTTTTTTATCATCATGATACCACAAAATCCACGATAAATAGCATGCGGTGTCTCAACATCTTTATGATATCATCATGATAAGAAAGAGCACTAAAAATAAAAAAAGGCTAAAATGGATCAGAAATTAGAAAGATATACACATTTGAAGTTCGTCCCACTAAAATAACTATTGTGCACGATAGCTAGTGCTATCATGTCATTGATTACACGATAGCACTCGGCTATCATGTATTTGAATACACGATAGTCGGGGATATCATGTCATCAATTACACGATAGTCGGGGATATCATGTCATTGATTACACGATAGCCCTTCTATCGTGTAATCACCTATTTTAGTGGGTCAATCTTGACTGAATCATATCTCCTTCATTTTTAGTCTATTTTCATCATTTTCTTCTTCTTTATTTTTAGTGCTCTTTCTTATCATCATGATATCCTAATGATATTGATATAATATAAAAAATACCTTAAAATCTACGATAAATAGCATACAATGTCTCAATATCTTTAAGATATCATGATTATAAGAAAGAACACTAAAAATAAGGAAGAATGAAAAAAAGTGTAAAAACGGATCAGAAAGAGAGATATGCATCGTTGAAGTTGTCCTATTAAAGCGCTATCATGTAATTTACACGATAGCTATTTTAGTTGAACAACTTCAACGATGCATATCTCTCTTATTTTTTATCCGTTTTTGCTTATTTTTTTATTCTTCCTTATTTTTAGTGCCCTTTCTTATAATGATGATATTTGAAAGATGTTGACACTAATGCTATTTATCGTAGATTTTTGGGTATTTTTTTATATAATATCAAGATCATTAGGATATCATGATGATCAAAATGAGCACTAAAAATATGAAAGAACAAAAAAAAATAAAAACAGATCAGAAATGAGAGAGAAATAAATCGTTGAAGTTGTCCCACTAAAATGGGCGACTACATGATAGGCAGTGCTATCGTATAGTCGATTACATGATTACCCCAGCTATCATGTAATCGATTACACGATAGAACCTATCGATGCATATCTCTCTCATTTCTGATCCGTCTTTGCCCATTTTTTTTCATTTTTTATTATTTTTAGTGCTCTTTATTATAATATGATATCTTAAAGGTATTGGGACATTATATATTATTTATAAAAAAATTTGGAGTATTTTTTATATCATATCAAGATCATTAGGATATCATGATGATTAGAAAGAATATTAAAAATAATGAAGAAAAAAAAGGGGAAAATGGATCAGAAATGAGAGAGATATGCATCATTCAGATTGTCCCATTAAAGAGCTATGGTGTAGTTGATGACACGATAGCTATTTTAGTTGGACAACTTCAATGATGGATATCTTTCTCATTTATAATCCGTTTTCTCCCTTTTTTTTCATTCTTCCTCATTTTTAGTTCTCATTCTTATAATGGTGATATCTTAAGGATGTTGACACAATATATGGTATTTATTGTAGATTTTGGGGTATTTTTTTGATATGATATCAAGATCATTAGGATATCATGATGATTAGAAAGTGCACTCAACATAAGGAAAAAATTGGCAAAAACGGATAAAAAATGAGAGAGATATACATTGTTGAAGTGGTCCCATTAAAGAGGTATCGTGTAATCGATTACACGGTAGCAATGAGGCATATCTCTCTCATTTCTCATCCGTTTTCGCATATTTTTTTTATTCTTCCTTATTTTTAGTATTTTTTCTTATAATGATGATATCTTAAAGATGTTAACACACTATATGCTATTTATTGTAGATTTTAGGGTATTTTTTTATATCATATCAAAATCATTAAGATATTATGATGATCAGAAAGAGCACTAAGAATAATGAAGAAAAAAATAGAGAAAAAAAAGACTAGAAATAAAAGATATATGATTTGGTGAAGATTGTCCCACTAAAATGGGTGATTACATGATAGTAGTGTTGTGATACCCGCAAAAAAAATGGCGCGACCATCCTAGATGGTTAGGAGGAGATTTTGGATCAACGGTGGAGATTAAAAGTTAGTGTAACTAATGGGAAAAGTTATTTAGGAAGAGATTTCCTAGTTGTGTTAGAGTTTCTATATAAAGCCCCATTAAGAGGGGTTATTCTAAGTGCATGAACGTCCAACCCTTGAAACTTTGGAGTTTTTTCTTTTTCCTTTGCTTGATCATCAAGTATGGTGGCGTTCGATCCTTGGAGCGAGGCGGATTCGCGAGGAGGAGCGAGGCGGATTCGCGAAGACTTGAGGAACTCGTCGAGTACGGTGGTAGGATGTGTTTTTCCCTATTCCACTCTTGATTGATCTTTATTTCATGATTCTAAGAGTATTGCATGAGATATTGAAATCACTTATTTATATTGTGATGATGCTCATTGTTTATAAAGATACCGTTTTGAATGCTATACATTCATGAGTCATGATGGTAAGTTGTGTTGATATTCGATGCGTTAGCGCTTAGATGGTTCCCATATTGTAAATAATCTTCTTCGATGTTCTAGTATGGTGCTTTGGTGAGTATGCAATGTGCTGTCCCAGATTTGTTGTCTCCATGTTGGGTTGTTCTAAGAGATCTAAAATAGGTAGCCTCTATTAATGGTAAGTTTGTACATCTAGTTGTGCGTCATGATTAATACTCATGTTCAATGATCTATCTTGTGTCAAGACTTTTGATTCACAATAAAGTTGATTCCTTTATAATTCCAACAGTTGATTAGCCTTCAGTTTGTGTCTGGAATTGGATGTCCTATTTGGGTAAAAAGTGATTAATATGATGCTAATTGACATAAACAGTTTGTTGTAAGTTAAAGGTGTCATAGTATGAGAAATATTACCTATTACTAAAGCCTTAAGGGTCTATAATACACCTTGGGGAATGGATAATGATGATTAATATCACTAGTTAGACGTCATATAATATATTTAATATGATAAGAACACATTAAAGTAAGATTCTCTCTCTCGGCCAGCACTGTTCCCGAGCCTAAGAGTGGTAATAAAAATATTATAGCTAATTATAGAAAATTCGGAAAAATTTGCTGTTTGTTGGGTTGAAAAATAGATTCATTGGAAATTCTACTATAAAATTTTCAGAACTTAATTCGAACTGTAAAAATCATTGCAAGCGTCGAAATTGGGCTATTATGCAAGTAACAGTACACATAAATAAGATTCTACACACTATGACTTAGTAAAACGTGGTTATATGATAATTAATGGTGGAGATAACCTTTAACGAAGATAGAAAGACTTGGGTAATGGTTAGTATAGTAAAAACAATTCACTAAAAAGATGACTGTGGTTGAGTCATTCTGAACTGAGTCAATGTCCTACGCGTTGCAGTATTTGTCTACGGATTTAGTCGAAGAGTTCCAATTAGGGTTTCTACTCTCAGACCCTAATTATCAGATTGTTTGATAACCAGTGAAGTCTACTATCAGTGTTGGGAATTTCTATCTAGGGCTATGCACAGAGAACATACTGGATAAGTTAAATCTATTGTTATATTCCATACGAGTTGATTGAGGATTAATAAGGAACTGCTTTCATGTTACTCCATTGGTGAGTCAACAGTTGATTGAGAAATTCAATTCATCATTCCTCTAATAATTTTATTACTGATTGAGATATTAAAATCTCATTGGTACTCCTATGAGAGTCATTTCGTGAAACATGAGAATCTCGAGTGATTTTGATACAACTATGTCGTTGTAAATTGACATTCAGTTCCCTGAAAATTGTTTTCTTCCACTAAGGGTTATTGATGGAAACTCTCTGAGGTGGAAATCATAGTATGCTCACGAGCCATATCTAGATCCATGGTGATCTCCGATTTATTATGAATATCTGTAGTTCAGCCGATGAAGGCAAACATACGTTATTAGATTGTATGATATTACAGAAGGTCTGCAGTCTCCGCCCATTGTGCCCGTAAGCACCGATGGGGTTAGCATCCCTAGATGCATAGCCAAGTTCCTCTGAAGAACCTCTAGGATGTTTTGGTATAGAAGTCCATAGGGGAAGTAGACTGATCTGAGAGCAGAAGTTGACATCTCCTTACGCAATTGATGTTTGGAGTCTGAACATATTGTTATTTTCTCCTTACGCGATGAACGTTCGGAATCTTGAATGATTATTTTATCCATACCATGAACTGTTGTTGTCTTTGAGTATGGTCGATATTCAGGTAAGGTAAACACTATATTTCAAATTCCTGATTCTGTTGAACTTTGCTATTCTTCACTATAACGTGATGTCTGTACATTTTCGTTCCTTTTATCTGTGGGGTTTTTAGCATCCTACTGGGTATTTCCTTCGGAATACTCACACATCCTCTGATGCATGAATAAAAAGGGAGTGAAGCTGAGCAGGTAAGTTGTTGGAGCTGCTTTGGACGACTAAAGCTCGAAGTAGAAGATTCTTTTAAATTTCACTTATGATTACTTTTATTCGATTGGTTGGCCTGTGCGCCAGGAACCTGATATTTGGATTATTGTTTATTTGATTGCTGTAATAGACTAAGTAGTTCTTTTGATAATATTATGTTTAAGATTGGATACTTGAATATTGTTCTATCATATGGATCCTGTACACTCCAATTTGTTAATTGGGTTGAGATCGATCGAGTATTTGGTCACTCCCCGAGTTTCTGACCTCCTGACTGTATTTGATTGGTTGCTTCCGCGCTCTAATCGAGGTCAGGGAATTTGGGGCGTGACAAGTGTGTTATCGTGTAATCAATTACACGAGACTAGAAATAAAGGATATATGATTTGGTGAAGATTATCCCACTAAAATGGGTGATTACACGATAGTAGTGTGCTATCGTGTAAATTACATGATAGCCCAGTTATCATGTAATCGAATATATAATAGTTATTTTAGTGGGACGAACTTCAAAGATATATATCTCTCTCTAATTTTTGATTCGTTTTCGCC
Source organism: Houttuynia cordata (assembly GCA_039654745.1). Taxonomy (NCBI): domain Eukaryota; kingdom Viridiplantae; phylum Streptophyta; class Magnoliopsida; order Piperales; family Saururaceae; genus Houttuynia; species Houttuynia cordata. The sequence continues at coordinate 43,667,901 of CM077505.1, read as the reverse complement.
TATTTTTTTCATTCTTCCTTATTTTTAGTGCTCTTTCTTATAATGATGATATCTTAAAGATATTGACACACTGTATGCTATTTATTGTGGATTTTAGGTATTTTTTATATTATATCAAGATCATTACAATATCATAATGATTAGAAAGAGTATAAAAAATAAGGAAGAAAAAAAAAGGGCCAAAACTGACTAAAAATGAAAGAGATATAATTATGTGAAATGTAAACTTTTAAAACCAAGTAATATGGAAGCGTTGCATAAGGGTTTTAGGGTTAGGGTTGAAGAGGGCAAAATGGGCAAATTAGGTGTTGAAACCAAGTTATATGAGATGAGCCCAAAAAAACTAGGTAATATGGCAATTCGGGCTCATTTGCCAAGTAATATGAAAAAACCTCGCCACATTGGGAAGCTCATTCACAGATTGTGGATGGCAGGTATCATAATTCCACGGAGGATGCACTTCCAAAACATCTTAATCTTGAGTACTTTCGACTCTCGGAATAAAGCTTGGCGCATCCATTTCCATTTCCACTTAGGGCTTAAAACTTGGACCCACCTCCAGCCCTCCACCTTCCAGTAGCATGGTTGTTGGCATATATGGCATATAACCAGGCTTCAGCTGTAGTGTTATAAACCCAATTCTTTAAACGCTTGCATGCAGAGTGGTTCTGAATTTTCTTAACCGTGGAATTCACCGCTTGCATGCCTTTTTCTTAACCGTTTATGGACTAGGTCCCGCCCTTCCTTGTCGAGAAATTGGTTCTTCCTGTGGCCCTTGCTTATGGCATAAACTACATGCTCAAGGGTGGCATATGTTCTTACTGATTCCAGTCAACCAACTTAGAAAACTTTCTATTCGTATTTGTTTCACTAGGGGGATTCATCTCCTGCACTCAGCTCAACTTGGCTTTTTAGAGAGGTACCACATAAGCATGAAATGACTTACCACCAAAAGATTGCGATAAGGAAAATATCATAATCACAACATCGTATAAATGACAGGGTATGCAGCTCTTAGCAAACAACTACAATTTTAACCCTACTATTGAAGCATATAACAAATTTTCACACGATTAAAGCAGACTAGTTATTTTTCTCTGCCTCTTCCTTATTATTTTAATTCAAATTCCTGCATTCTATTGATATTTTGAGTAAGATCGATAGTGTTGACATTGGCATTCAATTTTGCAATAGTAAAATTTATTGGGGATGTTGCAAATTATGAGCTTGGGACCTAGAATATGCAATTTAGATATGGTGGGTTTATTGCAAGTAAATACTCTCACGTGTGCACTATGAATAGTTTTTAGTGATTCTTTTATAGGATCCATTTGAATCTACAAATGCTAAGAAATTTATAGTCGATGGAAACATGTAAAATGGAGGACTGAATAAGGAGTCAAAATATGTGGTAACTGAATTAGAAGGTGCTACAAGACAAGCTCAGGTGTAAAATTTTCGGTTATGTTATTTTTTTTGTGGATTGCAACATTTGGCCAAGTTAGTGGAAAAATAAAGACACCTGTAAAAATTTGTGAAATATGGATAGAATTATAATATGAGAGAAGGGGTACTGTGCTAAACAGGTCAAGTAAACAAATTTTATTTGCCTCTGATAAAATGTGTTCAATAGTCCAAGACTAAACTAATAAACTATATTAACTATTTATTTATTTTTCATAAACATTGGAAGTGCTTCCATTGAGAGACAAACACAAATTTAAGTATTAAAATTTGTGGAGAGAAAAAAGAGAATTTATTAAAATCACGGTCCAAGTATTCTCAGTATTTTAAGCACTTAAATTTGACACAATCAACTAATACTATGGAGGAATACTTTTCAAGAATTTGAATGTCCATAGTATGCAAGAATTTCATATCAATACTATGGAGGCATGTCCCATTAAACAACATAGCAATACTATGCAAGCATATCCCATTGAACAACATATCAATACTACACAGAAAATTTGAATCAAAATCAATAGACCACTATGCAGAAATTTCATCGAACGCTTTGCCAACAATCTAATAACAGCATTGTCTATTCATGTTAAAAATTGTTTGGAATACTAATATTTGAGTGTTTTCATTCAAATGCTGCTAAAGCAATCAAATTAAACTCCAATCAAATGCTGAAGATACCCCCAGAGTTCCAGACCAAGCTCAGAACCGTTGATTGTGATGTTGCAAAAACTCTGCACGCAAAACCTCTCTGGCAGCTCCTCCGACAGTCTTTGGTACTGCACCCCCTGGGTCAAACTGAGCGAAGTGAGCTTGTGAGAGCTCAAGGAGGGAGTTTTTTACATATGACCTGGCGCCAACTTTGACTTTCCCATATCACCCGGAATCTTCCTCTTTCTCTCATATGACCCGGAATCGGCACCTAGAGTATCGAAAATACCCTTCTTTTACATTTTTAAGCCTTTTGTATCCCAAATGCTTCATTCTTCCCAAAATTAGTGATTTACGGGAGCATCAAGTTGGGGAAGAAGATATTCCGACAAAGGTCCGTCCATAATTGCGGTTGAAACCATCGCCGGCGCCGTCTAACTCGGAAAAAAAATAAAATTTTATGCCAAAAAACTGTAAAATAGCGGGAAAGACGAAAAAAATATATGATGAAAGGATTTTGATGTAAGATCAGCGGGGAAGCCCTCCCAACAACAAAAATTAAGATCTACATGTAAAAAAATACATATAAAGGCCACTCATTAGTGTTCAACCGCTCATGGACACAAAATAAAAGAATAAAAAGCGGCAAAAATGTGAAATACACGTCGGTGAGCGACGAGTTCAATTTATATATCTTTCTGTGATCCTAATGAGGTGGAAGAGGAAGAAAAATAAGGAAGAACGCAAAAAAAAATGGGCAAAAATGGATAAAAAATGAGCGAGTTATGACATTTTAAAAATTTCATAAAAATCGCGTTGCATATGACACGACTCAGGCTCAAGTCGTGTATTCGACAACACGACTTGAGCCTGAGTCGTGTCATATGCAACGCGATTTTTTTTAAATTTTCAAAATGTCATAACTCGCTCATTTTTTATCCGTTTTTACCCATTTTTTTTTGTTCTTCTTTATTTTTCCTCCTCTTCCACCTCATATAGATATATTAAGCTAAGAAATGAAGAAAAAAGAAGAAAAAAGAAGAAAGTAGAAGCTTTGCGGCGAAGAGCTTCCACTTTCTTATTTTTTCTAATTTTTTCTTTATTTCTCAGCCTAATATATCTTCACGATGTGGAAGAGGAGGAAAAATAAAGAAGAACGCAAAAAAAATGGGCGAAAACGGATAAAAAATGAGCGAGTTATGACATTTTGAAAATTTCAGAAAAATCGCGTTGCATATGACACGACTCAGGCTCAAGTCGTGTATTCGACAACACGACTTGAGCCTGAGTCGTGTCATATACAACGTGATTTTTTTGAAATTTTCAAAATGTCATAACTCGCTCATTTTTTATCCGTTTTTGCCCATTTCTTTTTTGTTCTTCTTTATTTTTCCTACTTTTCCACCTCATATAAATATATTAGGCAAAGAAATGAAGAAAAAAGAAGAAAGTAGAAGCTTTGCGGCGAAGAGCTTCCACTTTCTTATTTCTTCTAATTTTTTCTTCATTTCTCAGCCTAATATATCTTCATGATGTGGAAGAGGAGGAAAAATAAAGAAGAACGCAAAAAAAATGGGCGAAAATGGATAAAAAATGAGCGAGTTATGACATTTTGAAAATTTCAGAAAAAACGTGTTTTGAACGACACGACGTGCAGTATAGTCGTGTCGTCGCGGACACGACTATACTGCAAGTCGTGTCTTTCAAAACACGTTTTTACTGGAATTTTTAAAATGTCATAACTCACTCATTTTTTATCCTTTTTTGCCCATTTTTTTTGCGTTCTTCCTTATTTTTCCTCCTCTTCTACATCATGAAGATATATTTGGCTGAGAAATGAGGAAAAAATTAGAAGAAATAAGAAAGTGGAAGCTCTTCGCCGTAAAGCTTCTACTTTCTTCTTTTTTCTTTATTTATTAGCCTAATATATCTTCATGATGTGGAAGAGGAGGAAAAATAAAGAAGAACGCAAAAAAAAATTGGCGAAAACGGATAAAAAATGAGCGAGTTATGAAATTTTGAAAATTTCAATAAAAACGTGTTTTGAACGACACGACTTGCAGTATAGTCGTGTCGTCGCGGACAGACTATACTGAAAGTCGTGTCTTTCAAAACACGTTTTTATTGGAATTTTTAAAATGTCATAACTCACTCATTTTTTATCCGTTTTTGCCCATTTTTTTTGCGTTCTTCCTTATTTTTCATCCTCTTCCACCTCATGAAGATATATTAGAATAAAAAAAGAAGAAAAAATAAGAATAAAGAATAAAGTGGAAGCTCTTCGCTGGAAAGCTTCTATTTTTTTCTTTCTTATTATTTTTTCTTCTTCTTTCATTCTAATATATCTTCATTACGTGGAAGAGGAGGAAAAATAAGGAAGAACGCAAAAAAAAAGGGCAGAAACGGATAAAAAATGAGTGAGTTATGACATTTTAAAAATTTCAGTAAAAACATGTTTTGAACGACACGACTTGCAGTATAGTCGTGTACACGACGACACGACTATACTGCAAGTCGTGTCTTTGGATATTTTTCGTGTTTTCGACGACACGATAAAATAGGAATTTTCAAAATTTGATACCTCGCTCATTTTTCATCCGTTTTTGCCCATTTTATTGTGTTCTTCCTTATTTTTCCTCCTCTTCCCCTTCATTAGGATCACAGAAAGATATATAAATTGAACTTGTTACTCGCCGAAGAGTATTTCACGTTTTTGCCCATTTTTATCCTCTTATTTTATATCCAGGAGCGGTCTAACACCAATGGGTGATCTTTATATGTGTTTCTTTACATGTAGATCATAATTTTTGTAGTTTGGAGGGCTTCCTCGCTGCTCTTACATCAAAATCCTTTCATCCCGCTCGGTTTCTCGCTTTTTGGCGCGAAAATTACCTTTCCCGATTTGGACGGCGCCGGCGCCGGCGATGATATGGGCGGAGATGCCGGACGGAACACCTTCTTCTCCGATTGAACACGAGTTTCTCCGGGTACCTCCTCAGATTCCTGGTAATATGGAAAAACGAAGAGTGTGGGTGCTTATACCTAAACCTAAGGGTATTTTGGGTACTTTTCGGGTCATATGGAAGAAAGAAAAAGATTCCGGGTGATATGGAAAAGTCAAAGTTGGCGCCAGGTCATATGTAAAAAGCTCCTCAAGGAGGATATCTTCTCTGGTCGCACCTATGCCACACCTATGAACAGTGGCACCCCTCCCGCTCCGTATGAGAGAGAGTGTCTCCCCTGGTCCCAAGGGCGTTGAGTTCGGAGCATTTTTTTTGCCACTTGTAGAGGGGCAAAATGGAAAAATCTGGTCTATCCAAAATTAAGAGATGCGAGTTTGGTGTGAATCTCCTCGCAAGGAGATTAGCAACTTAAACATAAATTGACTGAAAATTTTCTTTCAAGATGAATTTTAAATTTGGCCCAAATTCTTAAACCAAACATGATTCAGGTTATAATCTCTTAATTCAAACTTAGGGCCGTTTGGGGCCTGAAAAAAATAAAACATCTACAGTGGATGTTTTACTCTTACTATTCATTTCATGTTTTTCACTTTCAGGTGAAACACCTCATGACGTGTTTTAGACATCCACATTAAAAAATCCGGAAATGAATAGTAAAAGTGGATTTTTCAATGTAGATGTTTTGGATTAATCACGAACCAAACGGCCCCTTAATTTGGTGCCAAATTCACAAATCAAATAGTCCCATAATCAGTCTCCTTTAACAGTATTAAATTAGTTGTCCCTTTTAAGGACAAATTATAATGTCTAAAAAACCTTCATTAATGATGCCTTCTTTTATGATGGATATATTTATGATGCTAAAAAACCACCATCAATGTTCTCTTATACAGTTAAAATATGCAGAAACGATCTTAATAGCGATGGATTTTGATCTGTCGGTAAAAATCCTACAGCCCAGCTTCCTTCTGGTGGATGTTGCAAATACCTACCTAAGTGTTGGAAACTCTACAATTGTTGTATAAAACACCCTGAACTCTTATTGACTAGCAAAAGTAGCCAACCAATCAGCAGTAGCATTATTTTCTTTAGAAGTATGCTGGAAGGTGATATAATGTTGCCCTCTAATTCATCATGTGTGCAAAGGAATTTTAAACTTTCCATGAGTCATCCCAATCAAAGACAGAGAACCAGCTTCAAAAGTAAGAGGAAGAAGCTTAAAGGTGATAGCTTAGAAAATTCCTTGGCTTATGATTTGACAACAGCCGTCCGGTCAAAGTCTGACTGCTTGAGATGGCTTGGCTGATACAAGCTGTATGAGACCTCTCATATAAACCATTTTCTCTCTCTCTCTCTATATATAACCATAAAGGCAGCACCCACAGCTCCCCGCATGTGACCTAATAAGGATACCTCCTGAAAGACCAGAATTTTCAACATTTAGCTTCAAGAAATTGATAGGCCAATTTCACCATCTTGTCTTGACATTTTTTGGCTGATTAAATGACAGTCCAATGGGCAATCTTAGGCGCCGTGTGCAAGGACATTTGAGGCCCATTTGTAGTCTATTTGGGCTATCATGTTTGGATGCAATTTTTTGTTCCTCATTTATGTTTTTTCTAGAATGGCAGGATGGTCTGGCCCACAAATGCTCATCAAATCCTTTCACTTCCCAAAAAAGCCCCAGAATTGTACCTTCAAATATGGAGCTGTGTTAAAAAGAAAAAGAGATGTGGTGCATTGTTGAAAGGCCCATAGAATCATTTGTGGAGGAAATCTCTTGGGAAAGACATCTCCCCAACAAATGGCCAAGAAATGAATTTCACACATTTCAAGGCACAATAATGGCCTGCCACTCACAAACAAGGTTTTAAGAATCGGACCAGTTATCGACTTGGAATTCTTCCAGAGTAGGTCCAATAGGGTTCAACCGGTGGTCAATCCGGGTTGACCCGATTGCTGACATCATCAATATAAAAAAATGGCCGAGGGAGAGTTGGGGTGAGAGATGGCCGAGGGAGGTAGTGTGAGGGCTGGCCGAGGGAGAGTTGGGGTGAAGGATGGTCGAGGGAGGTGGTGCGAGGGCTGGGCGGGGGAGCTGGCCGCTGGCTGGTGTGGAGATAAGGATTAGGGATTGAGGAGAAGAATGAGGATTGGGAGGAGAGGGAGTCTGCTAATCGGGGAGATGAGGAAAGGGAATCAGAATGAAAGGGAGAAAACACTGCCAGACACTGTCAGCTGGGTCACTGGTTCAACGGGGTTGGCGGGGTCGATCTACCCAGCCAACCCGGATGATCCCGTTAAAAAAACCTCTGGGCTCCGGTCAGACCGGCCGTGCCGATCTGGTTTTTAAAAACATGCTAACAAATGCATTCTAGATATCTATTGATGCTGATGCCATATTGGGTCTCGAAAAGCCTTACACATGACATTGAAGATTTTAAGTGTTTTGGTTATTTAAGAGTTTATTTAATTGTGAGGTTTATTTTGAGTAAAAATTTTAGATACTTTATTATCTTAGAACTTTAGGCTAGATTTACTTTCCTATGTTAGTAGGCTTCTTGTCTGGTGGTTTTCTTCCGATCAAAGACTCTTTGAAAGCCAATAAAAAGACTAGAACTCTCATCAAATAAGGATAGCTTAGGTTTTAGAGAAAAAAATCGTGAGTTCTTGTCACGCCCCAAAATCCCTAACCTCGATCGGAGTGCAGAAGTTTTTAAAAATACCATCTTTGGTGAGGTAGGTACTCTGGGACGTGACTCGGATAGTTGAACCAATCAGCCAATTACATCATAACAAACGGATATGCAATCAACATTACCAGGAACTCTCATGAACAAGGAAACTCATCATCTAATCTCAAAATAAAACCTTGTAAATATATCGAAAGAATCCTACTTAGTTATTATTACAGGAAAGAACATAAATTGCTAATCAAAAGAAATCATTAAAACTATGGCACACAACGGCCAATAATGACATCAAGTTATCAAACTAAGCAAGTAATTAAAAACTCTCCAATCATCCTTGAGCTTCTGCATCACCTTCCTGCTCCTGCGCCCATCCTATCTTAGTTATCTTTCACGCCTGCATCAGAGGATGTATGAGTATTTCATAGAAACACTCAGTAGGATATAAAAACCCACTGAAGATGAATCAAGTAGTATGAAGAGATATAAAGACCACAAAGGATTATGGATATTCAACAACAATTTGGACTGAACCTAAGGTCTATACACCTGAAAAGAAAGGTCAGTCAATAACGGTTCCTGACTCTCAAGTATAGAGCAAGGACAATCAATTATATAACTCCAAACAAATACCAATGTAAAGAGAGAATGATTAAAATACCAAAGGCTCCAGGCATCCATAGTGCAAGGAGTTACAATTTCTGCTCGTTGAATTTACCGATCACAAAAGGTAAAATATACCAGAACATCCTAGAGGTTCTCCCTTCGGAACCCGGCCATGCATCTAAGCATGCTGGCCCCATCTGTGCTTACGGGCACAATGAGCGGAGACTGCAGACCTTTTGTAATGTCATACAGCCTAAACGTACGTATGTGCCTCTTTTTGGGCAGTAAGGAATCGCAACTCCCTAAATATAGAAGATCTTGCAAGGTCTAGCAATGGCTCGTGAGCATACTATGAGTTCACCTCGGAGAGATTCTCGCAAGGTCTCTAGTGGAGAAATAGGTCAATGTCAAACTGGACAATGATTCAATAAAAAACAGAGGTCTCAACTTTCTGAGAATAAGTAACTCTTACCACAATGATTCACTCATGGAGTATAAATAAAACTTCAAGGTCTCTCGACAATATATGACTCACTCTCTAGAGTATGAATAGAATAGTAAAGACTCTCAACAACATATGACTCACTTTCTGGAGTATGAATAGAATAGTAAAGACTCTCAACAATATATGACTCACTTTCTAGAATAACAAGGAGATTCACATCTCAAATAATAACAAAAGTCACCATAGGACTAGAAATCAAAGAACCAATACTTTGAGACACATATGTTCATGCATAGCCTTAGATAGGAATATTCTAGAAAATGATTGGGTTTATAATATGAATACATATATCCAAATTCAAGATTTAAGGATAGGTCCTTGATGATTTGATTTTCAAGTGAAACCGACATAAACGTTTGTCTGAAAAACAGAAATCTTGGCTTATTTGCTCACTTAGACTTACCCCATATGATTAGTCGTTTTACTTATCCAATTTTATTGTGATAATTCATATTAGGAAATATAGTGAATAGTAATAACACTTTTTGGTTCATACTATATAATATCAGTAGTGTTACTAAGTATTAGTGCATAGTCTTAATTATACACCACATGTGTCCAAGAAACACTTAATCAAACTCAATATCAGAATACAGACAGGTAGGGTTGAGAATTGCATACTCCAATTAGATACTCAAACCGAATCAACACAAAAATAAAGTACTAAAGACATTTTGGATTCTCAAGACACCGTGATTTATATACTCTATATTAATCCTCAACTGAGTTATAACACACTGGGTCTAGACTTCAAAGATCACTATTTTAGAAGATGAAAAATGATGATTCGAGTTCCAATTGGAAAGTCGAATCGAGTAGACACTACAAGTGAAACACACGACTTATCAAATACCAAACCACCCTTCATTAGCCCATGATATTAATTCTTATACATAGTCCATACTATTGCAATCATGGAAAATCGTCTCGCCGATATATCGGCGATATATCGCCGATATATCGGTATCAGGCCTAAACCGATACATCGATACCAATTAATATCGATTTTTCCAAAAATTCCAAATATCGCTGATATATCGGTTTCGGGCCGATATATCGGTATTTTTTAATTAAAAATTATTTTTTTAAAAAAAAATTTTCAAATTTTTTTTTTTTGAAAAAAAAACCTTTCATGTTTGTTTTCTATCCTAATAGGCATATTTTGAAATTTATTCTTTGTTTAAATTAGTATAACTCATTTTAGAAGTTAGATTGTAAAAATATAAGGTAAAAACTAGTTTTTGACTACCGATATTTTTTTACACAATATCTCCGATATTTCGTCTCTTTGGCCGACCGATATTTTACCGATATCCGATACGACATTCCATGATTGCAATAGTTACTAAAAAATCTTGTATGATATATATAAAGTTCTTAGTATACTTATTATAGCATATGCTATTGCTTTGATAATGTTTTCCTAACTTTTACCTTAATTACAATGTTCTATTTTTACATAACAGTTGAATTCCGACACTTCTCAGTATTAGCGCAGATTGAATTTAATCTTGAAACTTTTAATGTGGATAGTAATCTGAGTCTAGTTTCTAACGCTACTTATTTTATATTTTTCTGATTTTATTTGAATTAGTTATGAATTATTTACTACAGACTGTCAGTATAGAGTTCTGGTCGAAATTAAGATTCTTAATTAAACTCGATTATCTTCCTTAATAACACTTTATAGATGATAATACTTTATTAATAGACATTATTACTCCCCTCCTAGACGAATTACAGACCCTAAGATTGTCTGGAATTACTAAAGTACACTCTTTTATCATGTCTTTTACCATACCTAGCAATTTTAAGTAACTACCCTTTGGAATATGGACAATTAAATTAGGATAGCAATTGCGACTACTTGAACCAATGAAATCAAGGAACTAACAGAGAAATATTAGAACTTTAGACCTCAATACAATCAGTAGATATCAAACATTGATAGTATTCCCATCTAAGAACATAGTATGGATATAGCATGAACATAGCGAAGAACATAACCAACAATAAGATTAGTATAACTAATCGTGAATCAAATTCCATCTAAATCAATATATATATATATATATATATATATATATATATATATATATATATCAATGATAAGAATGCATGAATCAATATTTATACATGAGAAGAAAAAGAATAGGAATAGAATAGGGAAAAACCATCCTACTCTTAATTCACCGAAAATTCTATTTTTTACGCGTTGTTCATCTCTTCCGCTTCTTCCAAAGCTCCCGCTCTAAGCTTTTGCAAATCTCCTACAAAAAGAAGCCTTATAGGAGAAAGGTGAATGTGGGAAGGAAAAGAAAAAGGTCTCTAGACGTTATAGGGCTAGGGTTTCAATAGCACAAGCCAACACTACAAGGGTTTATATAGAGTTTGGAAAAATCTCTTCTAAAAATACTCCTCCTAAATTATGGACTCTTTCCACCAATAAGAATCCTCTAAAATCTTTAGTAAACGTCATCTTTAAGTTTGGTTAAGATTGGTATCTTTTTCTCTAATGAAATCCACTCAAAATCTCAATTTTCGTATTCAATCTCGGCCATTGCAATCGATCGCCTACCCCGGCGATCGATCGTGTACCGGCCGATCGATCGCGTACCCAGCGATCGATCGCGTACCAAATTCAAACTAGCATAACTTTTTCTCTGAGCTCCGAATTGAGCACCGTCGGTGGCGTTGGAAATCTCTCTTCATGCTCTTTAACACCATATACCAAAATAAAATAAAATAAAAATAAGCATCAAAATTTCATACTTTTAGATCAATCTCAATTTTAATAAGCATACAAATTTTTCGGGTGTTACAATTATTTTCAAGGAGCTTGTTGTGATGGGTGAACTCCAACCCCGACTATCAGTGGATTAAGGAACCAAGGTGGACTCCAACGCTTATCCCCTATCCTTCCTCCACCCCCTTAATTCCCCATCTACCCAATTAGCTGTCTGTTTCCCATCTTCTCTTTCCTCACGTAGTGTCTGCTGTGCAACATTCATTGTCTACACAAGTGAATGGGTTGCCAAATGCCAGTTATCTTCATTTGGAGGCAAGTTTCTCATGAGCTTCACTTTGAATGCCATAAGCATAAAAATGTCAAAAATCTGACACATTACTATTTGGAAGGGCAAAGTTTTGTTCCCAAAATATCCAACACATCTACCTTCCAATGACACTAGATAATAACATGATCACAATGTGTCAAGAAATTTTTTTTTATTGGTAAAAGTGGAGCATAACCCCTTCTATTAAAGAGTAAACATAGTACAAGCAATAATAAAAGCTAACAAGATCGAATTACATATGCCATCTTTTTCTCAAAAAGGGAAATTCTCGAAGAATCTTTGAAAGATGAACTTGAGAGCAAAAGTAATCCATGACTTTAGCTTCACATCGCTTGAAAACCAGAGTTTTATGGAAAAACTCGTTATGAAAGATCCTTGTGTTCCTTTCTCTCCAAATATGATAAACCGCTGTATTTATGAAAATTTTGATAACTATTCCAAGGTGGTGGTTCATCAGACTAAGGGAGAAGATAGCCTCTATAAAGTCACAATTGCGAGTGATGAGAGAGTCAATTCTCAAGAGCTTAAAAATTGAGTTGAAAACTCATCTTGAATACCACATTGGAAGACAAGGTGTGCATTGGATTCACACTCATTTTTACATAATGTGCAGTGATTAACCAAAGATATACCTCTCTTTGGAAGTCGATCAAGTGGGAGCAATCTTCCATAGAACATCAGCCAAGATATGAAAGGGTGATGAGGCATTTGGTGCTTAACCCACACAATCGAATGCCATTTTGGATTTGTACTTGCTACTTGATTGCCTTATAAGTAGACTTAACTGAAAGCCCACCATCAGAAGGTCTAAGTATGACTTGATAATTGACAAATTAACCTATTTCCAAATTTCTCCAAGAGAGTGTAATTGTCAAGCCATGGATCAATCCACAAGAAAGTTGACCTGTCATCTTGAACCTGAATGCGGACCAAAATTCTAAACTCTCTTCGCATGGAAAGACTTGATTTCCATTTCCATGCATAAGAATGGCTACTATGAGACTTACAATGCCAAATAGATGAATCCTTGAAATAATAAGAATATATCCAATGAACCCATAGGAAGTTTTTATCAACTAAAATCTTCCAAAGAAGTTTAAAAATACCGATCTTGCACCAATCTACAATATATCTAATACCCAGACCACCTTCCCTTTTAGGAGAGCAAACAATTTCCTTTTTTACATTGAGTGGTTGTCTTCGTGGAATCACCACTTGACCACAAGAATCTAGAAAGAATTGAGTCAATAGTTGAAGCGATAGAGGCTGGAAGAAGGAAGTGCATGGACAAGTAAACATACATGCTTGACAAAACCGATTTAATGAGCTTTAATATGCCAACATAGGAAAGCAGTTTGTGTTTCCAACTAGCTAAACCATTCCTAAGCTTTTGAATGAGAGGAAGACACATAGAGGCGTGAAGGCTTCTAGAGAAAAGAGGAAGGCCAAGTTACCCTTCACTGAAGCCAAGTGTGTTGAGAATGCTTGTCTTCTTTGTACAACTTTTAGAGAAATATGTGACTCTTACTGGGATTTGGCACCAAACCTGAGGCAGCCAAAAATTCTTAAAGAGATCAACAATATTAGCAACCGATTGTTCATCCTCTTTGGAGAATTTTAATATGTCATCAGCGAAAAATAAGTGAGAGATAAGAACGGCACCATCATGGCACAAAGGAATAATACTTTCCTACTCACATTTCCCATTCAAAATATTAGAAAGACCTTGCATGGCTAGTATAAACAAGAAAGGGGATAGGGGACATCCTGTCGCATGCCACATTCGCTCTAAAAGAAACCATAATTACTTCCACTGATTAGAACATTGAAGGATGCAGTAGAGATACACTCATAGATCCAGGCAATCCAAAGATGAGGGCATCCGATGTCTTGCAAGGGCTGATAGACAAAACTCCAACGAAGCTTGTCATTGGCCTTTTTGAGATCCACTTTAATACACAATTCTTTCTTGTTGTTTTTAAGATGATAATTATGAATCAACTCATGCCCTAGTAGAATATTTTGAGTGATATTCCTTCCCTTGATAAAGGAAGCCTTATTGTAATCATTGATGTACGATATAGCATTGGCAAACTTGTTATCCAACACTTCATAACTAACCTCGTAGAGGAAATTGCATAAAGAAATTGGCCTCAACTTATCAAAGGTGCAATCTTGCTTTTCTTTAGGAATAAGAGTTAAGAAAGTGTTGTTTAGAGCTCTAAGCATTTTTCCTTTAGCAAAAAAGTGATGAACTGCCTTCAAAAGATCAATGCCAACAATATTCCAGAACTTAATAAAAAATTCTTTAGGAAACCCATCAAGACCTGAGGCTTTGTTAGATAGAGAAATAAAAACCGCTTGTTGAATTTCATCATTAGAGATAGGAGAAACAAGGGAAGCACACTGCTATGTAGTTAGCTTTCTCTTGATAAAAGAAGTAGAAACAGGCTGGCTAGTTTTAGGGGAAAAGACTTGTTGTAAGTATGTAGATGCTTTCTTCCCAATTTTATCTTCTTCTTGGATACTATTACCTTCATAATCCTCAATGAATAGAATATTATTATAAGCACAATTTCTGGAGGCCACTGAATGAAAGAATCTGGTACAACGGTCCCCTTCTACCACATGTAATACGAGAGTGATGCATGAAAAAGGATTCCTCTCTGACTAATTCTTTGTTATAATCAGCAAAGATCGGGGGACACTGGTCGGTATTTCGAATACGTAATCTTCTTGGCTGCTACACGGATTATCTTTTTCCATAGGGAAACTCTCTCCAGTCAAGCTACGAATAAAGCAAGCTGAAACAAATTAAAGGATTGTTGCATCAAGAAAGGTTGAGCCCGAGTCAAGCCTGAGCCGAGCTGGAAATAAGTTGAGCCAAATACCACATTAAGCCGAGCTTATAAGGGTTTACGGCGAGCTAACTTGACTGGTGAACACCCTTACAAACTTGCACAGTCGGCGAAGTTGTATCTGGAGCCCAAGATTGGGTTGGAGAGGTGACAGGTTATGAATGCCCGGTTGTGGTGTGGGCTCCCCTCCCAAATGGGGTTTTAGTTCATTGAAAAAAATAATCAAATTGAAGCCTTGGGGCCTTTTTGGCAGCACCTAAGAGGCTGGATTTTAGAAGAATCCAGTTTCTTTTGAAAAATCTCTTCCAAAGGAGATTTTCCAAAAGAATCCAGCTTTTACTTCATTGACTTTTCTAAATGGCATTTGTTGTAATTTTGTAAAAAAGACAGGGGCAAGAAGGATTTTCTAGCTTGGCCTTTCCAATGACTAAACTAACACGGAAGGGAGTAAAATTCAATTGAGACGATGCTTGTGAGCGAAGTTTCCAAGAGTTGAAGAGAAGATTGACTTTGGCACCTATTCTGAAATTACCATCAGGATCTGGTGGGTTCGTCATCTACAGTGATGCATCAAAGGGCGAAACTAGGTTGTGTGCTAATGCAGAATGGGCATGTGGTGGCATATGCATCTAGACAGCTGAAGATTCATGAACAGAACTACCCGACTGATGATTTGGAACTAGCTGCGGGTAGTGTTTGCATTGAAGATTTGGAGACATTACTTGTATGGAGAGACTTTCGAAGTATTTACAGATCACAAAAGTTTGAAGTACATATTTTCCCAGAAGGGACTTGAATATGAGACAGAGACTAGTGGCAGTTTTATTATTGAGGGGCTATTTGGGGCATGAAAAAAACAAAACATCCACAGTGGATATTTCACTTTCACCATTCATTTCAGGTTTTTCACTCTCAGGCTAAAACACGTCCTTCTAACCAAACACCCAAATTCTTCTTCTAGCTTCTACACTAAATTCCAGATTTTCCACTCCTAAAATCTCTAGTTAAAATCTTTAACTAGAGGATGGCCTAAGTATGGGGCTTCGGCCATGTCTTGTTTGTAGCCAAGCTGCTTTGGTGTGGTCTCCACTCGTGGGAGCGCCAGCTCTATTGCTGTCCAGAATTCTGGCGTTCGAAATGCCCCAACACTGTGGTGGAGGTGGAGGAAGGTGATCGGAGGAGGGGTGGATGAAGCAAAAAAAAGAGGAAACATCAATGGAGATCAATCCGGCTCTCATTGCTGTCCATCCTTTTTCAGGATTCCGTCGTCGTCGCTGTTGGACCACACCTCCGATGGTTTCGACTTGAAGGATGTGAATTATTGATCACTTTTAATTATTTATTATCTCTTCCTTTTTTATTTGGTCTTTCTCTCTGTGTTCTTCCGCTATCTATCTGATTGCATTCCCCAATTTTGTTCATTCTTGAGATATGATTCCACTGGTGTTGTCGAAATACGCGCTCTCTCTCTCTCTCTCTCTCTCTCTCATACCCCTAATTCTCGAAATACACCCTTCAATCATCTAATTTATGCTTTCAGCAGACAAGGGAATAGCATAATCATCCAATTCGACGTCTTTTTTCAAGGGCAGACTTGACTCCTATTGTAGCCTATGGCTTTGGATGGAGTGGGAGCAGACTTCTATAATGTCCATTGTTTTTTCTTTTTCTTCTTCCCATTTTGTGAGTAGTTGTTTATCTTTGAATCCTATGGTTCCTAAAGTTTGCTAGTCTTGAAACCTTATCCTGCTCAGAAAGTTTTAGTTTATCCAATTGAAGGTTTAGAAGTTTACACTTAGCTTTCTTACATTTGGACTGTTTCAAATGCTTGTAGTATTGATCTTTTGGGGATTGCTACTTCCAGCTAACCTGAAACGACTTTCAGTATTGAAGAAAGCATAATTTCTTTAAATTTGTTTATATCTGGTCTGACCATGAACTTGATATCCTTCGTAAAAGGGTATGGTTGGAAGTAGTGGGAAGACAGAAAATCGGTTCACTGAGTCTCTTTGGTCATTAGGAGAGTGATCATCTAACAATTTTGTGAATGAATTCGCAAGATGTAGAAACTGGTTGGCCTCTATTTAGTAAGTTAGCAGTCTGGCTTGGCTTGAATATTTCTAAAGAGTAAAAAAATTCTAAGTGAATCAATCTCGTATATGTATACCCACATTCAAGAAGATTGATGGATTTCTTAGAGTTACTGTTTCTGCCTTGTAGAGGAGACTGCGCAATTACTTTGGCTGATGATACTGCTGGACATATAGACGCAATACGAGGAATTTGCTATGTGCCATGGGTAGGTACTTTGTGTCTTCTGGTGATGACAAGCATGTTAAGGTTTGGTGTTGTGTACGTCAGCACAACAGAGGAGTAGATCATTAGGAGTAGTTGATTAGTTGCTTTCCTTTGAATAATATTGTAATCAGGCCTGTTTGGGTAACTGAGGTGTAATGGAATAAGTAGGGGTCAATCATGACCCATTAGGCCATAATTGATGGCGTGGCTCCCTAGGGCACACGCCATCCTTTTCCTTTATAAGGAGGTGGTCATCCTCATTCTGAGTTATGCAATAAAGAACCTATTTTTCCCTTACCCTTTTCCCTTCTTCTTCCTTGCCGTCAAGGCGAATCCTTGTGACCCTGGCGGTCACAACATTGGTATCAGAGCAGTTCTGATCCGCGACGGAGATGCCTCTTCGCAAGCAGCCAACCATGGCCAACGAAGTTCCACCAGAGCCAGAGGCCGCGAGAGAGGCTTCCAAAACGAAAACTGATGCCGACACCACACAGACGGTGATGATGTCCTTGTTGACTGCGCTCCATGAACAACTCAAGGAGATGCAGCTTGAGAGGGCTCAAGATCGGATTTTGCTTTCTGCGTCAATGACTATGCCGCCACCCTCAAGAGAGATGGGAGGCCCTAGTAGCCCAGAGGAATCCCATGTGCCTGGCGGCTCCTTGCTAGGCCACGCCACAGGCTAGCCCCTTTAGCAGAGAATCCAACTTGGATCCCTAAACTTCAACGCAGAGAGTGGCCGCCCTGGCTTGGGTATGCGAGGAACACCAAGTGCTCGCGGAAATGCCTCCATGACTAGTCACCCATGACACATGCACAATGAGATGGATGACGACTGGAAGGAGCCCCAGGGGTCTCGCGGAGCCAGAGAAGCAGCGCTGAGTCCAGACTGGCTCAGTTACAATTTCTGAGATACAACGACGATGAGGATCCGATCGAGTGGTTGTACAAGGCGGATAAATTCTTTTCGTACTAGGGGACTAACTCTGATGCAAAGTGTTGTTGTTTTAATTAATCTTCTTAATTTTACTCGCAAGTGTACGAATCGTGTTTGGAGTATAGTCGCACAATTCTTACGAGGTCGAACCCACAGGGACTTGTGTTTTTGGAATTCTAATTCGAAGATCAGATTATTACCCTTGTTGAAGAATTAAATTGATTTGATTCACTACAACTATGACTAATCGAAGACTCAATGCAATTAAATAGCTTTAACTAAGAAATTAATCTAAAGGCAATTAAATGATCTATGGAAAAGAAACTAATTGACAAATAAAAATTGAAACTTTAATCAAGAATTTAAAACACTAGGGCATAAGAATCAGCACATGACAATCATAGGAATATTTCTTTTAAAATCAGCAATTGTTTTCACGATTATCTCGTAGAGAATTGGAATTCAATCTATTCTCCTACGGAAAATTTCAGCATTAAAGCATATAGATTTTTAAATAGAATTTTGCATCCTCTTGCATATCAACAGATGAAATTCAAATCATTACATGTATCCATCATTTGATAAATCACAAGTAATATCTAAATAGCATGTTCAACATATAGCCCAATGCAATTAATTTGAGAATAACAATCGTTAAAACGCATTAATTTAGGCAAAACAATTGCATCATATGAATACTATTCCTACAACTAATCATGGCTTCATCTCAGCCCTAGACAGGGATTTAGCTACTCATACTAAGGAATTTAACTGCAACCATAATAGAATTCATTTCGATATAACAAAAATCAACTTACAGGAATTTTTTGAATAATAGAAAACAAGCCAGAAAGTACTGTCGGGTTACTGTTCTTCTTCTCGGATTACTGTTCACAGCTCCAACAACAGCAGAGCAAATTGAACGAAACAGAAACCACAAAACTCTTTTACTGGAAATTACTCTTGAAATAAAAATGAAAAAAACCACAGAAAATTTGAACTCCCGATCGTCTTCTCTGTCGAACTCTTATGTTTCTGCCGGTGCTCTCTTTTTTATAGACTGCCCAATGTTCCTCTTCTCCCAAAATCAGATCTTTCCCAAATTGAAATTTCGTCAGAAAAATCCTCCCTTTGCATGTACCTTCCAATTTCACTGATTTGCAGTTTCATTTACATTGATTCCCGTTTAGATTTGAAGTAAAAATTCCAACTTTAAACCATTCCGAGACAGAAACGAAAATACCCCAAATCTGGAGTTTTCCCCATCTAAGCCAAATCAGACTTTGTCTTCCTCTTCAATCGAACTGAAATGAGTTACTTACCATTCTGGAGTGGATTTGCAATTCGTCTTTCCCGAATCAACTTTGTTTCACATGTATTCCAAATCGAGACTTTCCAAAACAGAGGTTGCTCTGTTCTGTTTTTCTCCTCCTCAACTCGGCCTCCAACCTCGCCGTGCTCTCCGCCGCCGCCACTCCATGTCGCCGGAACCCAAGACCGCCAATCTCCACCTCAGGCCGCCGTCGAGCTCCACCGGGACCCAGCCGCCAAGAGCGCTCGAGCAGACTGTTCTGAAGAACACCCGAGCTATCGCTCGGGTTTTCCCCTTTTTATTTTTTATTTTTTATTTTTTTCATTGACCCGGCCCAACGAACAGACCAAACCGGTTTTCTTTCTTTTTTTTTTCTTTAACTTGATTAAAACCCGTCGAAGCAATGTCGTCCACTTGATCGAATCTGAATGGCTCTTATCTTAACTCAGCGCCCGTCTTCCTCATCAGGGAACATCAACGGTCCAGATCTTCTCTGCGCGTGATCTCAGATCTTGGGTTACTTTGGCACTTCAAAACCCGTCTATTTGGTTCTCTTTGGCTGCTCTCCAGTTCGAACACTTGAACCTATACAAAATAAAACATGTCCCACATTAGACATACCAAATATTTATAAAATTACGGAACAGTGTTAAATTGAGCAATTTAGAGAGCCTTATTTGTTTAATTCCTAATTACTTAGAAAATTACCAAAATTCACTTTATTCCTCATTTTAATTAGAAAACATGACTAACAAATAGGTAAAAAGGCATATAAAAATGTGTATTTTTCATGCTTAACAAATACCCCCAAACCTAGATTTTGCTAGTCCTCAAGCAAAACACAAAAGAAAAATAATAAAACTACTCAAAAGTAAATGCCACTGTCGTAGGGAATCACGATTGCATTTAGCATATGCAACAAGCCTTTTAAACCCCCAGGTGTCCCTGGCTGGACGAGTGAAGTCTCGTGAGGGTTTGCAGCCATGCTACCCACAAACATGTATTTATAAAACTAACCTTATTAAATCTAAATGAAAAGAAATCAACTAAACACTTCAAAACACAAAACCTATTATCCCTTCAAATACACACTGCAATACTTAAGAAAACTAACCACACGTACTTGCATTTATAATCAACTGGAATATAGAAGCGCTCAAGTAAGTGGTTTTATTCTACACCTTCATCTTGGAAATTTCTGCTCAATATGATATAGCATGATACTTTAAATAATAGAAAGTGTAGAACATTGTAGCAATACACTCTAAATCTCTGTTTCACACAGATCCAGTGTTACCCATTAACCAAAGAACATCAGAATCTACATAGTCATCGCAATCTTTAGGTTCATGATAGCACAGATGCTTGCGCGCCTCCTTCGGGTCCAACATTCTAGATTTGAGAGGATAATACACCATAGACTTTTTTTTTTCATTAGGACTGTGTAAGACCTGACTTCAAGATGCTTAGGTTTAGCAATGACTCAGGCCAATGACTCCCAGCCAGTTGGCTTAGGGCATTAGGTTTTAAGATGGACCGCTTCAGACCTGAGCATCAGCCTAAGTTAATCCTATAATAGTCAAGCAGCCCCTTTTCTTTATTTTCGTTTCCATTTTTTTTTCAGCATATATATTTTCAAGCATCTTATTCTGTCCAGGCTGTATTATACTCTCAACCTATTTCCGGTTCCAAGCCCTTGCCATAGCCAAGTAAATGGTCTATCATGATTTTTTAAGCTCAACAGATAACCACACATCATCCAATGACTCTGACTAAAGACATCCCACTGAAGATTAGTATTCAACAAATCTCTAGAAGGTATTACTTTATGTAACTGGTGTGTGTGAGTGAATTTTATTAGCTCAAGCACTTGATCCAAGAGGACTGTAACAGAATGCTATTTCTCAGTTAAGTGTCTCTATCCTCCAGTATACTTACTCACACTTCCAATGTAAATTAATCTCTTAAAAATTGAAGTATGCATCACGAAGGGATAAACTACCAAAACCTATAAAAATACTAACAAACAACCTAAAATCTACAAAAATTTTAATTTTTTTTTAACTGGAAAATTCAAAACAAGAAGAAAAATAACTAAGATATCCTAAACAAATATCTTCCTATACCCCCAAACCTGCATGAAACATTGTCCTCAATGTAAAAAGATATGAAATAAGTACTGAGGAAAATAAATAGACGAGGGAAGGAAAGATAGTACCTGCACTCCACTGAAACGCTATAGTATCTATCAAAATGAAAAGAACAAGTGAAGCACAAAAATAACATAAGAAGAAATAAGCACAAAAATAAAAATTCTAAAAACTTGGGTTGCCTCCCAGTAGCGCTAAGTTTTACGTCTTCAGCCAGACACAGCTATTACTCATTAGTCATGATAAGTCAGGTCTCCCAGACTCAATTCATCGATCTGAGGTTGCTGCAATTCCAAGAATGGTTTAAGACGATGACCATTAACTTTGAATATATCACCATTCTTGGGGTTTTCTATTTCAACTGCTCCATGAGAATAAACAACACGAACTATAAAAGGTCCTGTCCATCGAGACTTCAATTTACCCGGAAACAGATGTAAACGAGAATTGTATAAAAGAACTTTCTGCCCCGATGTAAAAGATTTTCGCAGAATATTTTGATCATGAACCTTTTTCATACGATCCTTGTATGATTTCGCACATTCATAAGCATCATTACGAAGCTCATCTAACTCATTCAATTGCAGTTTCCTTTGAATACCTGCTCTA
The DNA here is from genome assembly GCA_039654745.1 of Houttuynia cordata. Lineage (NCBI taxonomy): Eukaryota > Viridiplantae > Streptophyta > Magnoliopsida > Piperales > Saururaceae > Houttuynia > Houttuynia cordata. The sequence goes on along the minus strand of CM077505.1, from coordinate 43,645,781 downwards.
TTTAAATCAAAATTCAGGTACTTAATTGCCCAATAAGCTTTATGCTCAATTTCAACAGGAAGATGACAAGCTTTCCCATAAACAATACGGTATGGAGACATTCCAATGGGAGTTTTAAATGCAGTACGGTAAGCCCACAAAGCATCGGTGAGTCTCAGTGACCAATCTTTGTGATTAGGATTGACTGTCTTTTCTAAAATATGCTTAATCTCCCTATTAGAAATCTCAACTTGACCACTTGTCTGGGGATGGTATGGGGTAGCAATTTTGTGGGTTATGCCATATTTCTTCATTAACTGTTCAAAAACCCTATTACAGAAATGTTTTCCCCCATCACTTATTATAGCACGAGGAGAACCAAAACGTGCAAAAATATTATCTTTTAAGAATTGGACTACCACTTTGTGGTCATTGGTCTTGCATGCTACGGCCTCTACCCATTTAGAGACATAGTCTACCCCCACAAGGATATAAAGATTGCCAAAAGAGTTAGGAAAATGTCCCATGAAGTCAATACCCCATACATCAAAAAGGTCTATAATAAGGATTAGGGTTAAAGGCATCATGTTACGCCGTGAAAGTGCTCCTAACTTCTGACATCTTTCACATGCTGAACAATAAGCATGACAGTCTTTAAAAATAGTAGGCCAATAAAATCCACACTGCAAAATCTTTGCAGCAGTCTTTTTAGAACTAAAATGGCCCCCACATGCTTGATCATGACAAAAAGTAATGATGCTTTGTTGATCATGTTCAGGAATACATCTCCTAATAATCTGATCGGGACAATACTTGAACAAGTATGGATCATCCCAAAAGAAGTACTTAACCTTGGACAAAAATTTGGACCTATCTTGGGAAGACCAATGAGATGGAATTTGTTCAGTTACCAGATAATTAACTATGTCTGCAAACCAAGGCAATTGGGACACTGCAAGTAATTTCTCATCAGGGAAAGATTCAGTTATGGGCAATGATTCATCAGTAAAATCAACTATCAACCTAGATAAGTGGTCGGCCACAACATTTTCGGAACCTTTCTTATCCCGAATTTCAATATCAAATTCTTGTAGCAACAATATCCATCGGAGAAGACGAGGTTTAGCATCTTTTTTAGATAAAAGACACTTTAAGGCAGCATGATCCGAATAGATATAGACCTTCGATCCCAATAAGTAAGACCGAAACTTATCTAGAGCAAAGACTACTGCCAGCAACTCTTTTTCAGTTGTAGAATAATTAAGTTGAGCATCATTCAATGTTTTACTGGCATAGTAAATCACATGGGGAAGTTTATTAATTCGCTGCCCCAACACAGCACCAATAGCATAATCAGAGGCATCGCACATTATCTCAAAAGGTAGGCTCCAATCAGGTGGCCGAATAATAGGTGCAGATGTTAACTCTGATTTGAGTTTCTGAAAGGCATTATTGCAAGCATCATCAAAAACAAATGGTGTATCTTTTGCAAGAAGATTACACAAAGGTCTTGAAATTTTACTAAAGTCTTTAATGAATCTTCTGTAAAATCCAGCATGGCCTAAAAATGATCTGATTTCTTTCATAGTTCGTGGTGGTGGAAGATGTGAAATCAAATAAACTTTAGCTTTATCAACTTCAATGCCTTTATTAGATATAATATGCCCAAGAACAATTCCTTTTTGAACTATAAAATGACATTTCTCCCAGTTAAGCACCAGATTCTTCTCTTTACACCTCACTAACACTAAAGATAGATGGTGCAGACATTCATCAAAATTAGACCCAAAGACAGAAAAATCGTCCATGAATACCTCTAAAAATTGCTCTACCATATCAGAGAAAATGTTCAACATACACCTTTGAAAGGTAGCAGGTGCATTGCATAGCCCAAAGGGCATGCGACGGTAAGCAAAGGTACCAAAAGGACACGTGAAAGTGGTCTTTTCTTGGTCTTCAGGGGCTATGGGAATTTGGTTATAACCATAATAACCATCAAGGAAGTAATAATATTCATGTCCCGCTAACCTTTCCAGCATTTGGTCAATGAAAGGAAGGGGAAAATGATCTTTTCTTGTCAAAGCATTCAACTTCCTATAATCAATACAGACACGCCAACCCGTTTGAACTCGAGTTGGCACTAACTCATCAGCATCGTTTTTCACAACAGTTATGCCAGACTTTTTCGGTACAACTTGAACAGGACTTACCCATTTACTATCAGAGATTGGGTAGATAACTCCTACATCTAAAAGCTTAAGGATTTCAGCTCGAACAACTTCTTGCATTACAGGGTTAAGACGCCTTTGGGATTCACGAGAAGGCTTAGCATCATCCTCCAAATGAATTCTATGCATAACAACAGATGGACTGATGCCTTTAATATCCGCAATGGTCCACCCTATGGCTTCTTTGTGCTTTACAAGAACATCAAGTAATTTACGCTCTTGAGCCACATCTAGGTCAGATGCAATAATGACAGGTAAGGACTCAGCAGGACCTAAATAAGCATATTTCAGAGTATCAGGCAATGGTTTCAGGTCTAATTTAGGTGGCTCAACACTAGATGGAACTACTGGTGATGATGATAAGGCAAGAGGCTCCACTTTTGGTTGCCACCGTTCAGTACTCATCAGAGGTACAGACTCAAGCAATGAGTTTACTTGTTCAATTGACTGATCGATATCAAATTCACAACCAAAATGTGTTAAACATGCCTCTAAAGGATCTTGGGAATGTGTTTGATGAAATATTTCATGGACAAGTGTTTCAATCAGGTTTATTTCATTCACATCATCCATGTCAGGTGGTTGTTTACTGATGTCAAAAATGTTCAATTCCATCTTCATATTCCCAGAAGAAATTTGCATCACTTCATTTCTGCAATTAATGATAGCATTAGATGTAGCTAGAAATGGATGACCCAAAATGACAGGTATTTGCCCACTTATATTCGGAACAGGTTGAGTATCAAGGACAACAAAGTCCACAGGGAAATAAAATGTATCAACCTTAATCAGAACATCCTCAACAACACCTCGAGGAATTTTAACCGAACGGTCAGCTAATTGAAGTGTCATTGAAGTGGGTTTTAGCTCTCCCAGACCTAATTGCACATACACAGAATAGGGCAATAAATTCACACTTGCTCCCAGATCTAACAAGGCTCGCTCAATTTGATGTTTCCCTATCATGCATGAAATTGTGGGACAACCAGGGTCCTTATATTTGATAGGAAATTTACATTGAATGACAGAGCTGAGTTGTTCTGCTAGAAATGCCTTTTTAGGAACATTATTTTTCTTTTTGACTGAGACTAGATCTTTCAAAAATTTTGCATATGAAGGCACTTGTTGGATTGCATCTAGAAAAGGAATGTTTATTTGTACTTGTTTAAACACTTCTAGAATATCTCCATATTGTGCACCTTTTTTAGGAATGACTAGTCTTTGCGGATAAGGTGCCCTAGGTACAAAATTCCTAGGTGGAGAATCATTGTCAACAATTGGAGAAGAATTAATTTCTTTAGTCTCTATGTCAGTCTTAGTGTTCTCACTTTCTTTTTTAGACATTTCAATTTTATTATCAATTTGCTTTCCAGACCTAAGGGTAATTACTGATTGAACATGTTCCTCATTCTGTGACGAATTGGAGCTACTACCAATGGAAAATTGGCCCTTCTGGTTAGGCACAGGTTGACTGGGGAATCTCCCTCTCTCTCTTTCTGCTAATTGAGTAGCCAATTGACCAACTTGAGTCTCTAACTTAGCAATTGCTTGAGTATTCATGTGTGTAGAGTTCTTCATCTCAAGCATAGCTTGGTTAGTTGACTGAATAACTTGGCTTGTAGATTGGATGAAAGATTTGAGAGTGTCCTCTAACGAGGATTGTTTTTGTGTAAGGGATGGAGATTGATTGGCTGGTTGTTGGTATTGGGTTGGAGGTTGAGACAAAGCTGGATAAGGTGGGTTGTTCTGCCTAAACTGATTATGCATGGGTTGCATAGGCTGCCCACCTACATTCATAGGTGGTTGACTTTGTCTCCAAGAGAAATTTGGATGATTTCTCCAACCTGAATTGTAGGTTTCAGAGAAAGGATTGCCTGTCGGCTTCCCATAATTGTTTAGGGCATTGACTTGTTCTGCATAACACTCTAGAAAAGTATTCATGGAAGGGCAGTTCAGAGATGTATGCATCGGGCTAGCACACACAGAGCATGCTTCATTCATGTTGAGGGCATTGATGCTTCGGTTCAAACTCAGGGCATCTATTTTCTTGGTTAACGCATCAAGTTTGACCTTAACATCTACGTCCTCTTTAATCTCGTAGAGACCTCCCTTCTTAGGAGCTTGATGTTGTCTCTCCCTATGACCTGCAAAATCCCACTGTTGGGACCTTTCAGCTAATCGCTCTAAGAAGTTATAAGCTGCTTCACCTCCCAAGTCTAAGAAAGCACCGCCATTCATTGATTCAATCATGTTGCGGTGTGTTTGAGTTAAACCATTGTAAAAGTGTTGTATTAACCTCCATGTTTCAAACCCATGATGTGGACATTTTAGTAAAAGGTCTTTAAATCTTTCCCAACTCTCATAAAAGTTTTCATTTTCATCTTCCATGAAGTCAGTGATTTCTCTCTTTAATTCGTTGGTTTTAGCCATTGGGAAGAATTTGGAAAAGAATTTGCTCACCAACATATCCCATGTTGTGACAGAGTCAGCGGGAAGAGAATTTAACCACGCCTTGGCCTTGTCCTTCAAAGAGAAGGGGAAAAGGCGCAGACGAACAGACTCATCAGAGAAGTCTGTGAACCTAAAAGTTGCACAAATTTCAAGAAAATCCTTTACATGCATGTAAGGATCCTATCTGTTAAGACCATGTGTGTGAACCTTGGATCTCGATCAGATACAATTGATATCGGTGTACCATGCAGTCTTACTATTTCTCTGATATATAACTCTGCTAAACTTTCTGGGTTCTGTTTCCATCGAATCGGTAGAAAATGTGCTGTCTTTGTCAGTCGGTCCACGATCACCCAAATTGCATCCTTTTGTTTCTGAGTCTTTGGTAAGGCTACCACGAAATCCATGGTAATATGATCCCATTTCCACTGTGGAATCTCCAGTGATTGTAACAATCCTGCCGGTCTCTGATGCTCTGCTTTTACTTGCTGACATGTTAAACAATTGGAGATGAACCTTCCAATGTCTCGCTTCATTCCGTTCCACCAAAAGTTTCTCTTCAAGTCCTGATACAACTTTGTGCTCCTGGGATGAATCGCATACTGAGAGTGATGCGCCTCTTGGAGAAGTTCTTGTCTCAACTCCGTGTTCTTTGGCACGACCAATCTTCCTTGAAATAAGATGCTTCCATCAATTCCTTTCTTGAAACCTGGTTTCTCCAACAGCTTTTGCAACTGAAGACTATTCTTTTGTGCCTCAAGCACCTTCTCATATATCATTGATCTCACCGAGATATTTCCTAGAAATGATGCTCTCTTAGTAGTTGGCCATTCTAGGTTACACGTTCCTAAATCTTCCATAATTCGCCATTCTTGCACCATCATATGTGCTACTATTCCTGTCTTCCTGCTTAATGCATCTGCAACCACATTCGCCTTACTGGGATGGTAGTGGATAGAGAAGTCATAGTCCTTCAGATACTCCAACCACCGCTTTTGTCTCATATTCAAGTCTTTCTGAGAAAAGATGTACTTCAGACTCTTGTGATCAGTGAATACTTCGAAAGTTTCTCCATACAAATAATGCCTCCAAATTTTTAAAGCAAAGACTACCGCCGCCAGCTCCAAATCATGAGTGGGATAATTCTGCTCATGAATTTTCAATTGTCTCGATGCATATGCCACCACATGTCCATTCTGCATCAACACGCAACCCAAACCGCATCTCGATGCATCGCTGTAAATAACAAACCCACTAGATCCTGATGGAAGTTTCAGAATCGGTGCAAAAGTCAGTCTTCTTTTCAGCTCCTGAAAACTCTTCTCACAATCATCGTTCCAATTAAACTTCACTCCTTTCCTGGTTAACTTAGTCATTGGCAGTGCTAAGCTAGAAAATCCTTCAATGAATCTCCGATAATATCCTGCTAATCCTAGGAAACTCCTTATCTCAGTTATGCTTTTTGGTTGCTCCCAATGAAGAATAGCTTCCACCTTCGTTGGATCCACCGAAACTCCATCTTTTGATATCACATAGCCCAAGAAGTTTACTTTGTCCAACCAAAACTCGCACTTCCTGAACTTAGCATATAACTGGTTCTCTCGCAAAATTTGTAACACTTGAGCTAAGTGTCTTCTATGCTCTTCCCGACTTGCAGAGTAAACCAAAATATCATCGACGAACACAATCACAAACTGATCCAGCAATGCCTTAAATATTCTGTTCATCGTATCCATGAATGCTGCAGGGGCATTTGTCAGATCAAACGGCATCACTAGAAACTCATAATGTTCGTATCGGGTTCTGAAAGCTATTTTGGAGATGTCTTCCTCCTTGATCCTCGACTGATGGTATCCTGACCGCAAATCGATTCTTGAGAAAACTCTTGCTGACTGCAGTTGATCAAATAGGTCATCGATCTTTGGCAACGGATACTTATTCTTTATTGTCACTTGATTCAGCATCCGGTAGTCTATACACAATCTCATGGATCCGTCTTTCTTCTTTACGAACAAGACTGGTGCTCCCCACGGAGATACACTAGGTCGAATCAGACGTTTCTCCAGCAATTCCTGTAGTTGTTCTTTCAATTCCTTTAATTCCGCAGGTGCCATCCGATATGGTGCCTTCGATATCGGTGCAGTTCCCGGTAATAGGTCTATCGTGAAGTCAACATCCCGTTTTGGTGGCAAACCCGGCAACTCCTCCAGAAACACATCGGAAAATTCATTTACTACTTCAATTTCTTCTATTCTAGGAGTAGTTTTCTCTTCTGTTACTACGGTAGCTAAAAAGGCTTTACACCCTTTTGCTACTAATTTCTGAACTTTCATTGCAGAAATTAGACAGTTTTCTTTCTTTAAACGAATTCCTCGGAACATTAATTCTCTCTTTCCCGGAATTCTAAAATATACTCTTTTCTTACTACAATCGACTATAGCACCGAATCTAGCTAACCAATCCATGCCCAAAATCACATCAAAGTCAAACATCTCAAGCAGAACAAGGTTAACAGTCAACACCACATCATCAATCACAACAGAAGAGTCCTCCAGATACTCAGTTGCTATCACTGAGTCCCCAACAGGAGTAGAAATGGAGAGATCACACTCAAGTCTAGAAGGTTTCTTTTCTAGACTGGCACCAAACACCACAGAGATAAAGGATCTAGACGATCCCGGATCTATCAATACTCTAGCTAATCTATCTAAGACAAGTAGAGTACCTTCAATGACATCGTCCGAAACTTGGGCGTCCGCCGAAGTCAGAGCAAAGACTCGCGCCTTAGCCTTTTTACTTGACTCCCCTCCTGTTTTCTTGTCACGATTAGGGCAGTAGGTTGCAATGTGACCAACTTCATTGCAGCTGTAACACCTCCGGGTATCCTGTGGACATGGCTTCCCCACATGAGATTGCTGCCCACAAAATCTGCACTTGCCTCCCGCTTCTGGACCATTGTTACGCTGAGGCTGACGATAAAGAACTATCGCCCGATTCTGTCCGTTCCCGCGGTTCTGCTGAGGTTGTTGCTGTCTCTGCTGTTTGGCTGGCCAATTAATAAAACATCCACCATTCCCGAACCTCTTAAATCCAGATCGCTTGACAATACCGTCCTGACCCTTACTGGCATTCCCTTTCCGCTCTTGGGTCCTTTTGTAATCATCTTCCAAAATAGAGGCGAGTTCGACCGCCTTTGCCACAGTTGTTGGTTACGAAACTAACACCTTCGCCCTTAAACCGTCGCGTAGACCATCCACGAACCTTCTTGCCTTCACAAGATCGTTAGGGCAAGCATCAGTTGCAAATCATTGCAGTTGCTCAAACTTAGTCTCGTACTGAAGTACGGACATCGATCCCTGAACCAGCTCCAGAAATTCTTTCTCCTTCCTGCGCTGCTCATGCGGAGGAAAGTATTTCCGGTTGAATACCTCCTTAAACTCTTCCCACGTGATGTCTTGTCCAGCCTCAAAGTTGTTTCGTTCTGCTGACTCCCACCAGAAGACAGCTTCTCCCACAAACAAATAGGTTGCGAAGACCACCCTTTCATCTGTCGGAACTTTCATTCCCTTGAAAAGACGTTCCACCTCCACAATGCAGCGCTCTGCCTTCTTAGGGTTGTCGTCACCCGAGAATGCAGGTCCTGCTCTCTTGAACCGTTCCAGCGTTGGTGGTTTCACTTTTGGAGTGTTGCTAGATCCCCTGTTGTTCCTTAACTCTCTGGCCAATTCGCGCACCATGTCAGACAGGTTTTGGCTCGATGCCTCCTCCTGCTGAGCGTTTGGTCCAGTACCCGATCGTCTGCCACGAGCTCCCATTGTCACCATCTCCGAAAATCTACACTCAAGGAAAGAAGGAGAATTAGAACTTAACACCATGTTTCATTTTAATTCTTCCTCTAATCCAGGACCCCTAGCGCGACAATCAACAGTCACACAAACACAAACACGAACACAAACAACACAAGGAACACACCAGTACTGAAATCAAAACGGAGTCTTTTATTCAATTTCGATCGAAATTACACCTAATTCCCTGGAAGAAACGCAGGGTTATTTAAAATCCTACTCATTTAAAGAGCTTCCTAATCAAGTCCCTGAACACCACATCTCAGAGGTACTCGTCTAAAATGGCTAAGGACACAAACATAGGTGCAAACACGAGATGACCCTCATACCAGTCTATCTCCCAATCAGTCATGTGAGGCCACCTATAACCTAGGGATTTGAACCTAAGATACAGCTCATAGAAAAGATCTGGGTCATTCTTTGCACGCACATAAACTGGGTGCTCTAAGACCTTCCAAAACTCCTTGTGTATCACGTAACCAAAGAACTGTTGTTCTTCCTCAGGATCTTCTTCTGGATCTTCCTCTGGATCCTCTTCCGGATCTTCCTCCGGATCTTCTTCCGGATCTTCATCCTCAAAGTCAGGCCCTTTTTCGACGTCGATCAGAAAAGGGTCTTCCGCAGTTCCACGCCCAACGTCCTGAAGCTTCCACTCATCTAGCCACAGACGTGCTGCCTCCTATCGCTCCTTCTCGTAAATTCGTCCGCTACGCGTTCTCGCCATTACCTATAGCAAAGTACTAATTAGTCCTTAGGTACAATTATGCTTCAACTCTCATTCTAGGGTTCCACACTTTATATCCCAAAGTTATTTCAAATCTTAGAACATTTATTTAGGTCATCCTAATGCTCTGATACCAAGCTGTCACGCCCCAAATCTCCAACCCCAAAATATGCGGAAGCGATAAACCAATGAAGGTAATAGGGTCACAAATCTGGGACGGACCGAATACTCAATTCATCACCATAAATCCCATATACATACACGGGAATAGCAGGATCAATATGACGTAAACAAATGTTCAAAAACTGCAGAAATGAAATAACTAAACAACACTAACCGTCTTAATCGATTTCAGTTAATCCCACGAAAGCAAATAATTAAAATAAGTGACACGCAGGCCACAGAAAACCATAAACCAAAAATCCAACAATAACAAAATAACTACTACGCTAACCAGTCTTCACGACTTTACGCTCACCAACCTCCACGTCACGAATATGCTGATCACACCTCTTCAGCCTTAATCCCTGCATCAGAAGATGCGTGAGTATTCCAGAGGAAATACTCAGTAGGATGCTAGAAAAACTCACAGTAGAAATAGGCAATAAAGGAACCAATAACAAGCAGGTCCGATAACTCAGAATAATCATAATGCAGGTGATACTTACCAGGAAATGATACAGCACCCAAAATTTCTCGCTGATCAGGGTGGAATAAAGCACAATAATCAATATGACTCCCGACTTCCAAAGAGTAAGGAGATAGGCAAAATATCTAATTTGGACAAATAATATGTCGAAGATGACAATTTCTACTCTCTGATCAGTCCACTTCTCTATGGACTCCAATACCAGAACATCCTAGAGGTTCTACTTAGGAACCCGGCCATGCGTCTAGGGATGCTAGCCCCATCGGTGCTTACGGGCACAATGGGCGGAGATTGCAGACCTTCCGTAATGTCTAACAATCTAAAGCGCACGCGTTGCCATCATCGGCTGAACTACAGAGGTTCATAATCATCGGAGACCACCATGGGTCTAGCTATGGCTCGTGAGCATACTATGATCCAATCTAAGAGTGTTCAACAAAACTCTTAGTGGAGAAACAGTTTTCATGGAACTGGATTTGTCTAACCACAACTAAGGGCATTCTCATGAATTAACAATTTCAGGAATCAGACTCTCGAAGGAGTACAATGGAATTCTCAGCATTTAACAATGACTGACTCTCAAGAGATTAACCAACAACCGGTCTGTGCCTATGCACGAACTGACTCGAAACTGAACTTTTCGGTATAGACTCAGTCAACGTCATCACCAAGCACTATTGCAATCAAGATCATCCCTGATTCTCAAGACTCTAAAGTCGATGTCTCTCAAAACTTTAAAGGTAGAATTGGAAAGAATAACCCTATCCTATCATCAGGGTTTCATGGGGTCGAAGATGCGTGATGTTAGGCACCGCGAGCAAGGACATTGATGACCACGACATTTGGAATAGAGACAATACTCCACACATGATACTATCATAAGTACCCTCTGAAAGTGCTCTTTAGGTCCTAGAGGGGGGGGGGTGAATAGGACAACCACTTAAAAACTCTCACTCTATTTTAATAAGAGATAATGTTAATTTAAATAATCATTCAATGCAACATTATCTTATTAGCAAGTAATTGGAAGCGCATGAGTGAGAGAGACTTAAGAGGTGTGAAGTGTGTGTGTGTAACATTATGCAAGACGAGCAATCACAAGCAATCACACAAGATTTATAGTGGTTCACCGCCAAGCAACTCGCTTCAACGGGTACATCCACTCTCGGAGCACCTAATCCAAGGAACCTCCGACATTCACTAAGTGAGGGTTTTTAGCTCACCCACAACATCATACACTCACCGGTTTTGCTTGGATCACCGGGAACCATACAAGAGTGAATCCACACTCACTATGGGTCACACCGACCCAACTCTCTCTCAAAAGAGTGGTTTGACCCTATGGTCTATACCACAATCTAACACATGTAAAGAAGATATTTAAGAGTACTTACTCTAGGAAGTAGGAGTGACTAGAGTACATACCCTTGAAGGGAGGATGTGAGATATCCTACCCGTTTTGCTCAACCTAGTTTTGAGCTTATGGCCGTCCATTGTCCATCCTTGGATTCAACTAATGATGCTCCGAAATTGTAGAGGCTTTTTGGACAAGGGATTGGTTTCTCTAAGAATTTTCCTATGGGATTAAGTGAAAACCATGGCCAAAGATACTTTGAACTACTCTCAAGGGTCAATGGTATGAACCCATCTAATCATTAATGAGGGACCGGAGAGTAGATCAAAGTAACCAAGACCTTTGAGAGAATTTGGAAGTATTTGGTTCAAAGGTCAAGTGGGGGCTTTGGTTTCTAAAGGATGATTCTATATGCTCCAAGAAACCATGATCCAAGATGACTTGAATCTCTTCCTAAGATCTTATAGCAAGATCTTGAACCCCTTTCAAAGAAAGGAGAGGAAGAATAATCAAGAGCATCAAGGCTATAGAGGACTTGAATCTCTTCCTAAGATCTCATAACAAGATCTTAAACCCCTTTCAAAGAAAGGAGAGGAAGAATAATCAAGAACCCTCAAGGCTCTAGATGATATGCAAAGAATAAGGCCAAGAGGCTTTGGGGAGATGGCTTACCCATTTCTTTCCAAGAGGTGGGTATTTATAGATGGAGAGGGAGGTGTGTATCAACCCATCCTTGGGTGGATCCACCTCATATCCACCCACCCATTAGTGGTTCTCTTATGTGGGTTGAGTCCTATTAATGGGTGGTTCCTTTAGCCCAAGAACCCATTTCACAAATGGGATTTTTCTAAATGTCTTTTCCTAAGGACCTTAGGTGGGCTTTGAAAGAAGCTTTGGATCAATTTGGTTAGTGGGTTTTTCTTGGAATATTTTGAACCTAACAAATTTGATCCAAAAGCTATGGGCCTAGAGGACAACTATGGATGATCTAATGGTTGTGAGTTGATCCTCTAGAAAATATGCACTCCTCTTGTATGTCTTCATGATGGGCCTTCAATAGGTTGCTTTTAAGTGGTGTCTTGGCCATGGGCTTTGTGGTGTGCTCCCACATTGTCTTGGACTTTTGTGATCTTCATTTTCCTTTAGCTTCACCTTGGAGTGTCTTGCTCAACATGATAGCTTTCTATTCAAGATCCACTTGTGTTGGCTTCTTCTTGAGATTGTCTCCTCTCAACCTCTTCATATAGCCCAATTTGTATATGTACCCCAATTTGTACATATACCCCATTTTCCCTCTCACATACCCCATATATTTTTGTGCATTAAATTGACATACATTAAGAGACAAAATCACACTCCCAAATTTTTCCCTAACACCCTCTGGAATTCTTATGCCATAGTACCCTCCGTGTGTTATATAATATATATACATGTAATCTTAGCATAGCGTTTTATTTATAACCGCAAAAGGACACTGTTATGGACACAACAGCCCCATTCCCAGATTTTCTCCAGTCTACACAACCTAACAGTCCCTAAAATTTTTATGGAGGACAGATGTATGTCTGTAGATCATTACCCAATTTACAGAATAATTTTCCGACATTTCTATAATTAGTTATGAATTTTTGAATGCAGTCTGTCAGTGCAGGTTACATCCTGGCCGAGAGCACTATACTAAGTAATAATCCAATTTTCACTTGTTGTTACTAATTCTAATCATAACTAAAGTTTTTTAGACTCAAAACCCTCTCACATTAGGCCTTTATTAGCTTCTGGTCGGACCATTAATTATGTATTAATCCACCTAATAGTCTCTTTTAAAACTGTTTTACATCTTAGCCTTAATGGTTCATTAACCTGCAAACTAGACAACTTTTTCAAGACACCTCGGCTCCCGGTCAGACCTATTAACAGAGGTCTTAAGGTCCACGAGCAAAGATCCATAAGGATTCTCACTTTCATCTTGCTAATACATCCCTTAATCTCTTTTAGATAGTCTTATTACCTATATACTATATCAATTAAGGCAAACACTACATAAAGTAGACAGCTTTATCAGGACATAGAACAACACCACGAAGTACGACTTGTGACTCATAAGGACGCACCAAACCAGTGGAATTACTTCTGAAAGCTTGTTGCTTTTGGATGAGAAACACAAGAGTTACACCAATTAATGGATCGATTAGGTCAATACATAAAGAATGTGAGATCGGGTGACATACAACAAGAAAAGAGACAACTTTTCATAAACAGACCCTTATCTACACAAATCAGAGAATGACACTCATTGATAGACATCAGATATATGACTCACATGAACTGAAATTAACACATACTATCAGGGATGGCTTGATCGAATTGTGCATGAGAGATTCACATCAAGAAATCAATCGGTATATCAATAATTGAATAAATCTCAGCAAATAGAGCAATTAATCCAAGACAATATGGGTCACTCATATCACACATACATCAGAACGTGGTACTCCATATAAAGATCAAAACTTTAATGAAAGCATGCTGTGAGAAAAAGAACATCTTACCTTTGAACCGGTACTAATTGCACGTCAACCGGTTTGAATTAAAACCCGCTTCCTTGCGATCTCCACACGAACCAAAGCACACCTCTTGCACACACCATGAGGAGAGGCCTACTGATAGTTGAGAGGGAAGGGCGAGAACGTGGTAAGGTAGAAGAATCACCAAGAAAATGGAGAGAGAGGGCTGCCGGTTCCCAAAAGGGATGGCCGGCCTTCTCACATTGGGTTTATATAATTCATGCTCTTTGATCTCCACCGTCCATCTCCTCTTCATCCAAGGGCCAAGGATCATCCCAGCCCCTCCTAAAACCACCAGCACAATCTCCTCTAACCCCAAGATATTCTATTTAGATTGCATTAAGGTAAAATTTTATCTTCTCTCAAAAACTTACCAATTTACTTATGTAACTTACCAAGTAAATGAAAATCCTTAAGGACCTCTCTTGGCACCAATTATATGCAAAGAAGGCCACTACAATCATCCCAAAAGGGCGTCCAATACTCATCTCCATATATACTTTAATTAGGCTAATTAAATCCACCAATATCTTGACTCCCAATTGGATATCAATTAAGGTTTTGACACCGACTCAATTTACCACGTTTAGATCCCTTAAACAGAGCAAGTCAGGCATGACACGCCTCCAAGAAATCCCCCAAAATCAGCCCAAGAAGTTTTCCAACGGAATTGCCTTGGGAAATGCAAAACCACCGGCTATTGATCGGTACGTATACGCGATCGATCGTCTTGCGATCGATGCCTTACAAAAACGATCGATCAAAAAATTTCAAATTTCGATTTTTAATGAAATTTCTAGAATTCAAAATTACTCCCATTTAGCAGTAAAATTTCACTTTAATAAAATAAAATTTACGGTTACTACAGTAAGTGCTAGCTATTCCGGATTTGCGTCGACGGGTTATAGCCCACTTTCATGATACTCCAGTGGCTAGCCATGAGGGCACGTTCAGAACCTTTAAGAGGGCCAGTCAGAGTTTCTTGTGGGCCGGTATTCAGAAAGAGGCGCAACCATATGTGGCTGCGTGTGATACATGCTAGAGGGCCAAAGCATCGTCTATATCACCTGCGGGTCTTCTCTAGCCCCTTCCTATCCCGAACAAGGTTTGGGAAGACGTGTTCATGGATTTTATTGAGGCCTTACCTGCGGTCCATGGTAAGACGGTGATTATGGTGGTGGTCGACCGTCTCTCTAAGTACACTCATTTTTGTGCATTGAGTCACCCATTCTCTACTCGCACTGTTGTCGAGCTATGTGTGAAGGACGTCGCCAAATTACATGGTATGCCTCGGACTATAGTTTCTGACAGAGATCGGGTATTTGTGTCCCAGTTCTGGCGCGAGTTCTTCAGTTTGTAGGGCACAGAGCTCCATATGAGTACGGCTTATCATCCACAGATGGATGGGTAGACCAAAATGGTCAACAGGTGTCTTGAGCAGTACTTACGTTGCTTTGTCGGGGACCAGCCTTGTTGTTGGCTTCAAATGCTTCCATGGGCTGAATGGTCATACAATACGGCATATCACACACGTGCCGGATTTACTCCATTCGAGGTTGTTTATGGCCATCCT
Organism: Houttuynia cordata; assembly: GCA_039654745.1. Lineage (NCBI taxonomy): Eukaryota > Viridiplantae > Streptophyta > Magnoliopsida > Piperales > Saururaceae > Houttuynia > Houttuynia cordata. Next base: position 43,630,414 of record CM077505.1, on the reverse strand, counting down.
CCACCATTAGTATTGTCTTATCATGTGCCCCAGCGGTCTTCCATTGTTGAAGTCGATTATATGCTCCAGACACGAGATGAGGTCCTTCGCCAATTAAAGTCCAATTTGGCTTGAGCCTAGAACCGCATGAAACAGGTGTATGATCGAAAACACACTTGGAGTTTTAGGTTGACGATTTGGTCTATGTGTCCATCCTGCCCCAGCGCAAGTCTGCCTTATTTCGGGCTGACCATAATTATCTGCTCGATTTCATGGTCCATATGCGGTTATGGAAAAGGTGGGGCCAGTAGCATATCGTTTGTCTCTACCTTCCGGGTCCTTGGTGCACCCCGTATTCCATGTGTCTCGCCTACTCCGTTTTGTGGGAGATCCAAGGTTGATTGCGACCAGTGCTCCTCCTCCACTTATGGGCCCGGCTGATACTGATGAACCGTTGCCTGCCTCCCTTCTTGACAAGCGGAGAGTACGTCGCGCAGGAAGGGTAAATCTTTAGAGGACGCTGAATGGATCATTGAGGATGATTTCCTGGCCCATTTTCCAACATGGTCACATTGAGGGCAATGCAGAAGCGGAGCGTGGTGGAGTGTTGTGTACGTCAGCACAGCAGAGGAACATATCATTAGGAGTAGTTGATTAGTTGTTTTCCTTTGAATAATATTGTAATCAGGCACGTTTGGGTAACTGAGGTGTAATGGAATGAATAATTAGGGGTCAATCACGACCCATTAGGCAGCCCATTCGGCCATAAGTGATGGTGCGGGTCCCTAGGGCACGCGCCATCCTTTTCCTTTATACGGAGGTCATCCTCCTCATTCTGAGTTATGCAATAAAGAACCTATTTTTCCCTTACCATTTTCCCTTCTTATTCCTTGCTGTCAAGGCGAATCCTTGTGACCCTGCCGGTCACAACATTTGGGTGATTGATTCGTGGCAATGCTTGGGCACTGTGTAAGTTTTTTACGACGATAATTATTCATGTTCTGTTCTATCTCATCTTGTTTTCTAGTTTTTTGCAGTTATTGAGGTATCATTACTATTGTTTAAATGGAGCTGGTGATAGTGAGAACTCGATTATTGAAAAGTCTGTGCCCCTTCTTGCTCACGACTGCAGCATTATTACTTGCCTGGTTCTCTCTCTCTCTCTCTCTCACACACACACGCACACACATTCGCACATGTAGTTTCCACATGTTTTCATGCATTTCTGATGAGTGCCACACCACTTAGTCTTCATGAAGTACAGTTTGCATTTGATACTAAAGTGTTCTCTTCACTTTCCAAATAACGAATACATTGAATCAAGTGAATATGAAGGTTTTTAGGTTTTAATTGATCGAATACTTGAGGGATAATTTGAATAGGGAGTTTAGGTGGACGAAAATAACAATAGGGTATCACAATTTTCTTGTCTAAAAATTTAGTTTTTACATAAGACAGGAGAAGTGGGAAGATTCATATGCTGATTACTGGGAGTGGATTGAAATGCCTGTGGTGATAAAGGTCCGAAGGAAGGAATACGAAAGGGTTACTGAAGTTTTCTGTAGGATGAGTGCCAAGAGGTGCAGAAAGAATAGCCAAGCCTAATCAATTGCTCAAAGGTTTTCTTTTTTTTCTTCTTATTATTATTACTGATGGGATTAGAAGGCGTCTCTTTGGAGTTAAATGCATTGTTCCTTGTTTGGTTGCTTCTCTGATGGTCTCCTTGGATGATATAGTGAGGGATGAGCTTTTGAACGAGCAAGACTTTCAAAATGGGCAAGCATTTTTTTTAAAACAATTATAATAAACTGAAACCTATTGGGATGGTTTCACAGCAGTGTTTTGGTTACCCTTTCTGGTGCGTATTATCATTCATTTTGTGCTGTCTATACGAATGCTATAATTTTATGATTGTGGTAATTGCAGGAGTTCTCTCCAGATGGACAGTTCATTGTCAGTGCTGATAGGGATTACAAAATTCGTGTACTATTCCTGATTTTTCCTTTTGCATTTATATTTTTCCGGCAAATTACCTTAATAAATTGTACTTGATAGTCTTCTGATAAAGCTCACAACAATCTTTTCCTTTTAGGTTACTAGGTTTCCGAAAAGAGCAAGGTTTCCGAAAAGAGCGTTAATTGGTCCACATGAGATTCAAAGCTTTTGCCTAAGTCATACTGAGCAAGTTCTTCTTTCGCATTATATAACATTTGGAGATTTTATTTACTTGTCATTTGTTTCCAAATGTTTATCCACAAAAAGAAGGTAGTATGATGAATGCGTGACAGAAAGTATATATTATTAACAAAATTGCTCCTTGTGCACCTTAAGATATGATTGATATACTTGCAAAATACAGCCTATTATATATTTACTGATGATATGTGGTCCTTGTTTGATTTTGCAGTTATATTTCATGCCTTTCCTTTGTGAACATTCAGTCTTATCCTCGAGGATTTCTTATTTCTGGAAGTGGTGATTCAAGAGTGGGTACAATTTATAACCAACAATATCTTGAATTTGGCTCTTGTATTATTTATTCAGTTGAAGTGCTTGCACAGGTTCGCTTTGGGATATTGTTTCTGGATGCCTTCTCATCACTTGTGAAGTTGGAGTAAGCCCTAAATACATCTGAAGTACATTTCACCTTACCATTATTTTTTCGGTCTGAGAAATTTTTGTAAAGAAAAATGTATTATCTTTGTACATGAATGTCTTATCTTTTTAAAGTTTTGAAAGGATTTAAAAATGGTATCTGCTACTCAGTTAACAAAGTGGGCAATCATTTTTATTCAGTAGCTGAGTAAGCCCCTTTTTATTGAATTTGATATGGATTTACTTTTCAAAGGCTGATATATCTGCTGCTCGTAATGGTTCTGTAATAGCTGTAGCCATTCAAAGGTAACCACACTGATGCAAATCATTACATATGACATTGGCTTGTTTGCTGGGCATAAAGCTTGCGTGGTGTCATGCTCCTATCTTGTTATTTGACTGCATGAAATCTTACTGTAGTCAAGGTGAGAAAAAAAATCTGGTTAGCAATTAAAACAGCTAACTTTAGGTGTGCCTATGTACTCCTATGTATGTGTAGTTCGTATGTACTTGACTTGATTGAATCTTTCAGATAGTACCTACGAAAGAGACCTTCATTCCGACATGTTTAGGGATGACTTTTCCTGCAGAGAATTTGTGGATGGTCACCGGTGCATGTAACCTACCATCTTCACCTACTTTGCGTCTGGCTCGTGTATGACCCATCTCCAATCTGTTACTGGGAAACTAAGATTGTCGTGAACGTGGACCTGTTGTCTTGGAAGATTCCTTTGTTCCGGGGGGGTTCGAAGCTGCTTGAAAAATTGCAGGGAAATTTAAGCTCTGCTGAGGAGAACGTACTAGCAGCAGCAGCGTCAGAAGCTGTGAACAGGGCAACGCGTAATTTAATGATAAAAAAGAAATATTCAGCAGAAAAAAGGGAATCAAGGAAGGAAAGCAGAAATGATAAAAAGATCAAACAATAGGGGAACTTCGAGATAATATATATGCCCAAGCGACATGACAGAAAACGGATTGCCCTTTCAACTTATGTATGGAACAGTTTTGCAGTTGTAGGGAAAAATCAGTGAATGTTCATGTGTGGAACAATTTTCCAGTTGTAGTAGAGATAAAGTAAGAAGATGCCATGCCCTCTCCTGTCTGGTGATGGTAGGGGAATGGTGAGTGTACAGCGGCAAATTAGAGAGAGAGTAGTCTCTTCTTCAATGCATTCAATCATAAATAAAAAAATACTTCCATTACAGCCATCAATTACAGGAGGATAAAGTTTCAAATGATACTGATATCCAATGACTTGTACTAACCAATGAGATGATATGGCTCGATTCATGGACATTCAATCAGATTTTAGACCTAAAAGTAGTAGCAAATCTAATCAGAAGGGGCTTATCAGCAGCCAAATTTTTATTAGGAACACCCACTTTTATAAGTTGGATACTCGTTTTTACTACTATTTGGTATATTCATGGCGTATTTCTACTTGATTTTCAATGCTTCTTTTTGTATATTCATGGCGCTGTGGGTTTTAGATGCTTTGTAGCTGGGAGGTGTTTAGGTCCTCTGGTCCGATTGTGTTAATGGAGTTCATGGGTTTTTAGGGTTTCTTTGTCTGTGTTAGCGTTGATTCGGATGGATTTTATGTTAGGCAGTTATTTTTTCATATGCAACTGATTGTTGTATATGAAAAGAAAAAAATATGTGACTGATAGTTGGGAAAGAAAATCAAGATGCTGATAAAAAAATGCATTTTTTGTGGTTGACTAATGTGGTTATTGATACCCGGAAAGGAACCTATTAGCAATTGGACAATGATATCCTTACATCAGTTTTCCTACAATACTGGCATGCACAGCCATGTATGTTAGTCAGTGAAAAACTGATGTAGGGATGTCCCTACATCAGTTTTCCCCTATATCAGTTTTTCACTCACTGCCATTAGCTGTGTATATCAATGCTGTAGGAAAACTAATGTATAAATATTATTTTCCTTAGCAATTAGATTCTTCCGGCGTAAAAGAGGCTGGCCCTGCTGCTAATTTGTTTTATGTGTTTTAATAGCTTGTTTTGCTTCTTTCCTAGTTATATCTATATTTTTTATGTCAATTTGGCAAAATAATCCGTGCTTAGAGTTTATTACTTCCCCATACTTCCGCTAACCTTATAAACGCCATACCCATACTTTGTCACTTAGGTCATGCCTAAGTACGGCCCACGAGACATCCCCGGCCCATCACGAAGACATTAAATAAAGAGAATCGCCATTGAAAGGGGCGATGGAGATGAAGGATATGTCCACAAGAGTCTTGGAAGTCATAGCTTTGGAGAAGGGAGGCAAGGGAGAGGGGGGAGGGGAGGGTGGCAGATATATAAGAGGGAGAAGACGAGGAGGAGGATGGGAAAAGAAGGAAAGAGAGAGCTTAAAAGGAGGAGAAGCCATGGAAGAGGAACAAGAAGAGAGAAGGAAGGTTGCATAGGTTGGCTGGAAGCACCATGGAAGGAGTTTCCGGAATGGTGTCGACTGTCGATCGGAGGGAGAGGGGAGGTGAGAGAGTAGTTTGCTAACCTTAGATGAAAGAATAATGTAAGACGGCTCCGAAGCACCTTAGCGAATTAAATTGGACAAATGCTGCCACTTATATTTTGATCCGTAAGATTCCAAATGTAGTCGGTATTATTTGGACGGAGGGACTAGTTCACTCGGGGTAAGCAATGACAAATTGTATAAATTTAAGTGGGGTAGATAACTCACCTGTTAGTTGGTAAGAAGTTCTTTTCCAAACAAGGTCGTTCATTAATGCACTACCCAACTTTATCTCAAGGCCAAATTTTTCTATCAAAAACTTATGCACTTATCAGGCCCGACAAGTTTCACAAGGTATATATCACTCGACATAAATTACATAATGAATGTTTATCCACGTAGCCTTAATGAATATTAGGCAGCCATTTGTATATTTGAGGTGTAAAGAATAGACCCAACAACGTGATATAAGACCAAGATTCACATTTGTTCTGGAAGTATTAAGCCCACTGCCATCGTGCCAGCTTCCCACGCGTCTGGTGAGCTCATGCCATTTACAGAACGATCGAGTAGGAAAGAAGTAGGTTACCAACATATGTATTGACCATTTTATTAAAGAAAGAAAAAAAGTATATGTATTGCTAAGTGCGCCACAATGCACCCATTCGCCCACGCCATGCGTGAGCGCGCATGTATGCGTATGCACTTTCGGTGCACCCACGAATGTGTACACACTTATTTACAAAAAGTCTCCAAACTAATAATAGATATAATAAGAAAGAAAACTTCCTTATATATATCCTATAATATCAATGTGTCTTTCCTATGTTGAACTAAAGAAATCTCCCAACATAGAAATCTTTTTATTTTTTCTCCAAACTTAGCAAAAGACAAAAATAAAGTAAAAATAAAATTCCCTCCAATTCTTTATTCAGGGGCCGTTTGGGGCGTGATTAAAAGCAAAACATCCAGATGGGATGTTTTGCTACACTGTAGCATCTGGATATTTTATATATCCAGCTGAAACACCTCAGGGCGTGTTTCAGCTGGATGTAAAAATCCACCTGGATGCTACAGTAGATATCCAGAATCCAGTCTGGATGTTTTGCAATAATCACGCCCCAAACGGCCCCTCAATCACATAATCAATGTGGGCCTAAAAATCATGAGATTTTTATTAGGGGCTTTACACCACTGCTAAAATTTTGGCCCACTACCCAAACCCAAAACCCAACATTCCCCACATGATTGAATTAGGATTAATAGAAACACCTAGAAAATGAAAAGATAGACACTCAATAAAAGTATTGGCAACAACACACTGTGTATTCGATGGTCATAGGTACCTGATTGATGGTTTTTTTAACTATTTTTATTCGCAATTGCACGAGACTATGTATAGACTAGTGGAAATGAGGTCGAACCCAAAGAACTTAGAAGATTAACCTAATTCTAATAAAAAGATTGAGTTTTAATGTTTTAATTAACTAAAGAAATAAACTTTAATAAAAAATCAAACTAATGAGAATATCAAAGTGTCGAATCTACCACTAAATTGTAATTACTACTCTTAATTATTATTTCCATAAATTGATATAATACGGTAATTTATGTTCTTGGCCGGACACACAAATTACCAATGAATGGACTACACGTTCTTGGCCAGACACGAAAAATTCATCTACTATAAATTAATACAATTAATTCTATCCTTGGCCGGGCATGGAATCAATCATAATCTTGTTATTATCTAGACACAAAAAATATCAAGATCAAATTCCATTAATCATTCATTATGTCTCAGTCAAAGCACTAAAGAGGAATAATAATAAAATTGCATTAAGTATAGAGAATCATTATCAACTTTCACTAAATTAAACAATCAAGAGTATCAAATACAAATCTAGGACTTCATCTAGCCTTGACAAAGAATTTAGCTACACATAGGAAGAGAGAAAAGAAAAGCATGTTTATGTAGATCCATTGGCATGAATCTTTCTTCTTCTTTTGCTCCAAAAGACTCCTTCTTCTTTGCTCTTCTCTAGCCTCCAATTCTACTTAATATCCTCTAAAACATTCTCCCTTAAGGCCTATTTATATATTTGAAGAGAAACCCCGAAGTCCCCTTCCAAATTCGAGTCAAAATAGGTTTTTCCGTACAAACCGATCGATCGCTCTGTATAGGTTTTTCTGTACAAACCGATCGATTGCTCTGTATAGTTGATCGATAGCTTTCCAATCGATCATTTCCTTTCGTTAATTTCATTTCCCTTCGTTAATTGTCCGCTTTATCTTGTCAGCCGATCGATCATTTCTATTCCCGATCAATCGTGTTTACTGTATTGCACAAAATAAAAAACTCCAGTAGATACGATCAATCATTTTGAGTGCCGATCGGTTGTTTCTTTCACTAGCATTATTTTTCGGCTATGGTGATCGATCGCGTATAAAATACCGATTGATCGTAACTACTGTTGATAACATTTAAATGGTTATAATTTTTTGCTCCGAATTCTGCGAGGTCAGTGGCATTGGAAAGCTGAGTTCTTGAACTTTAACATGAAGCTTCAATCAGTCCAATCAGATATATGCATACGAAGTTATGATGATTTAACCATTGAAGTCATTTTTCACCTCATTTCTGCATCTTACTCTTGTTTCCTACAAAAACCAAAAACTATATTAAAGTATCACTAAATCTAATCAAAATACTAACATAAATATAAGTTTAGGAGATAATAAAATGCATATTTCAAGTGTATATCAGTACCTTCCGGTTTTGAACCTCCACCTAGTTGGATATGCGTCACTCTAACAAGTCCGAAATGAACTAAGTCTTGAACTTAGACCTTCACTGGTATCTCGTATCCATGAGTGCACCTTCAAGTGTACTAGCCCAGGGGTCCACATTAACTGCGACCTAACAGTACACTCATATAGGTGATAATCTCCAAAGGTACACCGTCTGGACTAGGGGTGTTCATGGACGTCTGAGTCTGTTGGTCCGTCTGTATCCGTGTTCGTTCGCTATTTAACGTACGGTCCATATGGACCACGGATCAGCCACGGACAGGAGCTTTCCATCCGTTCTAATGGGGGCACTACAGATACGGACAACTCCGCGGACGTCCGTGTCTATTACCTTATAACCCCCCCGAGTCCTCGACCCCAATGGCCCAATCCCTTCTTTTCTTCTCCCTCGTTCCTTCCCGTGCCTTAGCGTCTCGGCGAGCCCTCATCTCTTCCCAGTTCCTCGTGCCCTAGCGTCTCGGCCTCACCTCGCCTCCACCTCGGTCTCGTCTCGTCTCCTCTCCATTCGCAATCCAAGGTCGCTGGCTGCCTCAAGGCAGCCGAAGGTCGTTTCCAGTAGCTCCTCCTCCTACAATTACGCTCCTCCTCAGGTACCCCCAATTTCTTTTTTTTTTGCTGTCCTCTTCGCCTCCCTCGCCTGATTACCTGCCCAATGGAGTTACCCAGATCCTTCTCCGTGTCCCTCATGGAAAAATGAAATGGAATGTTTAATATGAGCCAGTTAAATAATGAAATGGAGGGTGGTCTGATTTTGTGTTTTACAACTCTCTGGAACAAGGTGATGTTGGAGTTTTGAGCTTATCAAAACCAATAGTGGAACTGTTCTTGATGTCCATATCTTTCATAACAGTTTTTTTTACGTGGAATATGGCTATGACCCATATCAGTTCCTAACTACCGCCCAATGAAACAGCTGTTTTTGTAGTAAAGGTGCTGTCTTTATCTTTTTTCCTTTTTAGTATTATATCACTCAAAAATGTGGGTTTTTGAAGGATTATTGGTGTTGGAATCTGTATGGTGTGTGCTCTTGCATGTGCTGTTCTTTCTTGTGTTTATGGGTGTGGCTTTCTTGGAGTAAATGTGATTCTTGATTGGTTTTAGGTGTATGTGGTGGTTCTTGTGGGTTGAAAATGAATTCTTGTAATGTGTTTTTGGGGTGATGAGCATGTTTGAGCATCTGGGTTCACTGTTCCATTCAATATGTCAAAAGGGTTGATCTTTTTCCTGATGTTAACAGCAGTAATGATGGGTACATATGGAATTGACATTGTGGCTGACGATGAAGTTCTTATGGAGTCATGAACTATATGTTGTAATTTGGTAAATGGAATCTACACTTTGGAACGTTATTTTTGCCTGGTCGCCTCTATGAATCCTTCTCAATCGACCTTACAGTGCTTTTGTGTAAATGTGTCCACGGACGTCCATGGACAATCATGGACGGACACGGACAAATGTTTTAATGGACAACCACGGACACAGATGGACTGGACAACACATCCTTTAATTACGGACAGACACGGACGGATGGTTGTCCGTGTTCGTCCGTGAACACCCCTAGTCTGGACAATACCCTGCCATACAGGCCTTGATTTCATTAAGGCATTAAACACCTTGACCTAGACAATTGAGTACTCTTCATCAATATAAGGAGTGAATTATATGAATACTCCTCTAGCCAATCATTAGCTTATTTTTTTCCCATTGAATCTTTGTTGTAGGATAACTATGCAGATAGATTGGGTTGCTGCCAACTATGGCTTTTGATGGGCTTTTAACCCCATTCCCCTCGATGAATTTAGCATTTGTCCTCTTGACAATCCCATAGTGAGATGATTAGCCAAATTGTCAACTGATCTCACATAACTCAAGGTAATGACTCCTGAAGAGTTCAACTTGCACAAAATTTTATACTTGAGTTCTATATGCCTTGAAGATTTCCCATTATGATTCTTGCTGTGAACTTTAACAATGGTTGCCGTATTGTCACAATGAATCAAAATGGCAGGAATTGGCTTATCCAACATGAAAAGTTCCATCAATAGGTCCCTAAGCCATTCAGCCTCTCCTCCGGCCATTTCTAGATCCACTAAATCTGACTCCATGGTAGACCTAGTAATTAAGGTCTGCTTGATTGATTCCCAAGCTATCGCTCCACCACATAAAATAAATATAAATCCACTAATGGCCTTAGTATCATCTGAATCTGTAATCTAGTTTGCATCATTATATCCTTATAGTACAATGGGATAACCTGGATAACATATTTTATAGGACATAGTACCTGAGCAACCTCTTAATGGCTTTCCAATGGGATTCATCTAGATTTTTAGCATATCTACTAAGTCTCCCTACATCACAGGATATATCTGGTCTAGTACAGTTAGCCAAATACAATAAACTTCCTATAATTTGGCCATACTTCCTTAGTATTTTCATATGGTCTAGTACAGTTATCATATGGGGTATTTACAGATTTACACTCAAAATAACCATACTTTCTTAGTATTTTCTCCACATAATGTGACTGACTCAACACTATACCTCCCGGAGTCCTGTGAATCTTAATGCCCATAATTACATTTGCATGTCCAAGGTCATTCATATCAAAATGTATATGCAATGAAGTTTTGATTTTTAGAATCTCATTCACATCATTACCAAAAATAAGTATGTCATCAATGTAGAGACAAAAAATAATATAAGTATTATTTGTTTGTTTAAAATAAAAGCATTTATATGTCACACAAACATTAAAACCATTAGATATTATTATATTGTCAAACCTCTCGTGCAGTTGTTTAGGAGCCTGCTTTAAAGCATAGAGAATTTAACCAACTTACATACTTTCTTTTCTTGACTAGGAATTACAAATCCCTCTGGCCGACCCATATATATCTCTTTCTCAAATTCACCATTCAAGAACGCTATCTTGACATCCATTTGATGAATTTCTAGATGATAAGATATATTATTATCTAGATGATAATGGGCTGCTAGTGCTACAAGCACACGAATAGTAGTAATTGTAGTCATAGGAGAATGTATCAAAAGTAATCTAGACCCTCTTTTGGGCTATACCCTTTGACAACTAGTTTTACTTTGTACTTTTCAATGAATCCATCAAGATTCAGTTTCTTCTTAAAAATCCACTTGTATCCAATTTGGTTTAGACCCTAGAGGTAGTTTCACTTAAGACCCATGTCCCATGGGCAAATATAGAATCCATCTCACTTTGTATAGCTTCTTTCTAAAGATAAACATCACTAGAAGTCATAACATCTCGATATGTCAAAGGATCATCTCATATTAAGTAAGTATAGAAATCATCTCCAAAGTTCTTTTCTACTATAGGTCTTTTACTCCTTCTAACCTCTTCATTAGTACAAGGCACACTGGTTTCAACAATAAGACTCAATGATGTACTAGGTTGGTCTTGCACAACAACCTTTGTCTTTGCCTTCAAAGGAAAAATATTCTCATAGAATATGGCATCATCGAATTCGTTAATAGTGTTAGGTACATAATCCGCTCGATCTGACCTTAACACCAAGAATCTATATACACTATACACCATTAAAAGTCTTAGATCCTAGTTTATAAACCTTCACATTTAGAATTTTTACCTTGGCAAGGCATCCCCACACTTTGATAAAATTTAAACTTGGTGTTCTTCCATTCATTAGCTCGAAAGGAGTTTTCTCACTACCTCTATAAGGCACTCTATTCAAGACCACACAAGTAGAAAATAAAGTTTCTCCCCATAAGTTCTTGGGTAAATCAGAACTAGAGAGCATAGAATTAATCATAACAATGAAAGTTCTATTCTTTCTTTCTGCCACTCCATTAGATTGAGGTGCATAAGACGCTCTAGTTTCATGAATAATTCCATGATCTTCGCAAAATTTGCTAAAATCAAAAGAACAAATATTCCCCACCATGATCAAATCTCACTCGCTTGATCCGCCTATCAGTTTGATTTTCTACCACATTCTTATATATCTTATATTTCTCAAACGCCTCATATTTAGTAGCAAGCAAATAAACATGGCAATATTTTGAATAATTATCTATAAAGGTTATAAAATATATATTTCCTCCTCTTGTCATATGACCATTCAGTTTGCATATATCACTATGAATAAGTTCTAAAAGAGATGAAGCATGATGACTAGTTCTATATAGTTTCCTAAGTTGTTTAGCTTGAACACAAATTTTACATTTACCAAGAATATTCACATCTGATTTAGGAATCAAATGAAGATTCATCATCCCTTTAATACTTTGTAAATTCACATGACCAAGTCGACAATGCCATAAATCATGAAATTCAACATTCGACAATACATGATCCATACAATTAAACTTAGAGTTATAACAGCCCAAAACATTAAGTTTAAACAAGCCATCACATACAGAACATTTCCAACAAATACACCATGTTTGGAAATTACAACTTAATTACACTCAAATATTAATTTGAAATCCTCTTGACTCAAAAGCACACCACTAACAAGGTTATTCCTAACATCTGGCACATGTTACACATTATGAAGAGACAATTATGTTCCAGCCATGATTGATAAACTTCCTCCATCATGGAGTGACTTTCAGGTTACCCTTAAGTATAAGTGAGAGGCTATGACTTTGGATGACCTGATTGTTGTTATAAAAATTGAAGAGAAACATAGAGAGAAACATAAAGGTATTGTAATCTTTTCTAATGAAGCAAATGCAAATATTGTTGAGGGGCAGCGAACAAAATAGTTTGGTAAGAAGAAGAATAAGAGGAGGATCAACAACAAAAACAACAACAATCACCTCAAGCCTAATGCTAAGATCAAAATAAAAATGGCTGCTATGTGTGTGGTGTAGTTAGATACTATGCAAAGCAATGCCGAGAACGCAAGGATAAGGAGACTGGGCAGCAAAACAGAAATGGTGCAAGCTCTTATCAGCTAACATGGTGACATCCGGGATTGGCTTTGCTGGGACCGATGACAGGTTAGTAGTTACCCTTCCTGAAATTAATCTGGCGTGTCAACCTATAAATTGGTGCGTAAACACAGGGGCTACTGTGCATATTTGTACTGATGTTTCATCCTTTTCTTTCTACCAAGAAGTAAGAGGACGAATTGTTACTATGGGCAATTACTCGATGGCACAAGTCTATGGAGAAGGAAGAGTGGATGTTCATTTCACCTCGGGGAACCTAGCCAATCATAAATCTCCCATGAATTAGCACCCATCTAATTTGCCGACCAACTTTAAAAAAAATCCTAACTGTATTTCCTTCTTTTGTGCTAATTCTAATTCAAATCATACTTATCCTAAGAAATTGTATCTTTACTTTAAAAATTCTCAGGCACCCATTACTATTTGGCTTCCAAATTAAATTGCAACAACAATTTTACTAATTCGAATTTTCCCTAATAAGGTAAATTGGTAACTGCACAATATTCTTTTATAATTACCTGATGCTCAACTCGTGATCACATCTACACCATCCATCTCGTTATCCTATTCTCCAATTAGGAATGCACGCACCTACCACAGATATTTACATTAACCAATTAACCCTGCCTCAACACTGGCGCTAGCTCAAACCTTGGCGCCAGGCTTAGTCCCAACGTGAATGAGTCCGGACTAAAACAGAAAAACTGTCTAATCAAATTCATACTTTAATTAAGAAAATAATATAACAGACAGTTAACAACTTGGTCAAATACCAAGAAGTTTGTTTCGAAAAGAAAAAATTGCAACTTGAACTTGTTAACAGAGGCTATTACTTGCCAATCTAAAGAGATATGCACCACCTTAGTGGGTAGTTTTTTTAAAAAAAAAAAAAATTATTGAGAGATGCACCCGACCAAACATATCCAGAAAAAGAGATATATTGGATGCAAAAAGTATTGATTTATAGAAATCATTGGCTGATACATGCAACAAACATTTGGCTCAATCAGTGCTATCAAATAGAAAATAATGGTTGGGCGAGTTATAACTAAAAGTCCTCTTGTTCCCTATATTTTGTGCCACATTATTGAAAAATTACACTGCTCAAAAGCATCCGGCGCATGCACGCCAAGCAATATTAACTCTTGGAACAAAGTAAATGTTCAGGAATTCATGTTATAGATCTAAACATAGTCAATCTAGCTTGTGTTGCGATGATTTGATCTCTCCATGCCGAGGGAGAGAGGTTCAGGTGCAGAGTTTAGGGAAATGTTTTAGTGACCGAGTTTGAGGACCAGATTGCAGGTCCTCAAACTCGGTCACGCTAGACGCCCTCCAGAGTTTATGCCGTCTATGAAGTGGGCTCAAGTTCAATGTTCGAGCAATCAATGATGAATCTTGACACTAAAATTATTTGAATGGAGTCGATTGGGAGTCTAAATGTAAATGGAGTTCAAATGAAGTTAAGATATATAATATTGAATGTGTAATATGGGAAAACATCAAATTTAGTTATGATAAAAAGATCAATAAATTAAAATTAATCTAGACAACTATAAACATGTAACGATTGATGCAATCTTTGCAGTGATGGAAATATTTTAGAAAGTTGTTTCTTATAAATAGTTATGTTTTTGGTGGAGATTTGAGAATATTTGTCAAATTGATTGGTATCTTGTATTTCTTCGTCGTTGCCTACGTAATTCTTTTCACTCATCTTCGTCATTTTGAATGACGACTTATCACTAGACACATCGATTTGAACAATTTTAAACAAATGAGACTTATTTCATGACCTATATGGATTATACATGTTATAAATATCTAGCACAGTACATAGGACTACCCGAATAGAATATACCTAGCGGGGTATGTAGGCGAACGAAAAATAGTACCTAGGAGTACTATCATCATGCATATATAAGGATCTTACCATGGTACATCGATGCCTTTACCTTTAAGCACTATTTTTTTCCACTTACAATGACAACATTAAATAACAATAAAAAAAATTATGTCGGCGCCTATGTGGCCGTGGAAATCACCATTTTGACAAATTTTAAACTCTCAATGATTATTTTATTATTATCCTACAATTAATTAGCAAAACAAGGTTTATTAAAGTAATATTATTATATTCAACTAACGGTAAATTAATCTCATTACTAAACATTAGTAATTATATAATGCATTTCAAGCGCAGATGGTATGTAAAAGATAAAATCATATAGCCTATAGTCTACTACATGATGAGTTAATGGAGTAAAGTGACTTGACAAGTAATGAGCGTCAATCATGCTTTTAAGTAACATAAAAGGGTTTTGCTTCATTCACCGAGGATATAGTGTCCAGAACAGTTCGCGATAACAACTTGGCAATTACGAAATATTACATTAACAGAAGATGTACCTTAATGATAACTCTCTTCATCAGCCATTAAATGATGGACCCGTGTTTTTTTTTCAAAAGCAGAAAAGCTTCATTGGATAAGGGGGGAGTAAATATATAGCAGTAGGTACTAAGGCACACATAGTTACAATAATACTTAGGGTGACTGATCACGATGGGGGACAGGGACTCAAAACTCAGTCATCGGTGAGACTTGCAACGCAAACTGAAGCAATTAAGAGACTAATGAACACAAGAGAGGTGCGGGCTGCCACCAGCTGGATCGTACTTGCATCAGAAGAACTGCGTCTACCTGTTGACGGATAAAAGACGTGGATAATCCAATTGTAGCTTCCTGTTTAGTTAAAGCAATGGGCGGGAGAGAAAAAGTGGCTAATTTTGGAGTAGAACTAGATTTTATACCTTCTGATCCTGTAGTGGGTGCAATTGGAGAATCTGCGGGGGAGCTAGCTGCAGATTTGTCATGTGCATACCATCACATTATAATGTACATGACATAAGTTATATCCACAGAGCTACACTTTACACGCACTAGTTAATGCATGGAGAAATGAAGTAAAAAAGGTTCGCGTACGTACCATCACATCGACTGACTGGGGGAGTCTGGACTTTGCAAGCAACGGGGAGGGCAAGTGCCCGGTTTCGGTCGATGGTGAGGCCTAGCGCTCGACCAGCCTCGCCACTGAGGACCATGCACAGGCATCTGGGCTGGGAAGCAACGACGGAAGCCAGCTGGGTGCAGCAAGAAGGTGCCGGCGTGGCAGAAGCATTGCCAGTGATGTAGCTGAGGCATGGGGAAAGGCTGATGAGGGTCGTTGTGCAACTCGACTGCTGCGCTGAGGCAGCTCCCGCGGCCCACATGATGACCATGATCACTGCAAGGGCCACTCTCTCCGCCATTTCCACTCCACTTCTCTGAGCACCTTCCATGTAGGAGTACATCAACTGATAGAAAAAAAAACTAGTTAATCGTGTGTGGGGGGATGCTTCTTTTTGTAGTGTGATCTGGAATGAGTAGCCTGTTGCTAGCTAGCTTTTGGAAGACATGAGATCGTGATAAGAAGAGTACTTATAGCCATAGGGTATGAGTGGAATGGGTGATTTGCTTTGTTAGTGAGTGTTGCTAGATCATGCATGCTAATTAATACATATGCTTTTTTTCTTTTTTAATAAAATGGTCAATGCATATGTTGGTAACCTACTTCTTTCCTACTCGATCGTTCTGTAAATGGCATGAGCTCACCAGACGCGTGGGAAGCTGACACGATGGCAGTCGGCTTAATACTTCCAGGCTGCCTAATATTTATTAAGGCTACGTGGATAAACATTCGTTATGTAATTTATGTCTAGTGGTATAGTTTTGGGTTTGGGTAGTGGGCCCAAATTTTAATAGTGGTATAAAGCCCACTAATAAAAATCACATGATTTTTAGGCCCACATTGATGATGCGATTGAACTAGGAATTTAAGGGAATTTCATTCACCTTATTTTTGTCTTTTGCTAAGTTTGGAAGGAAAATTAAAAGAGATATCTATCTTGGGAGATTTCTTTAATTCTGCATAAGAAAGACACATTAGTGGGATAGGATATATATATATATATATATATATATATATATATATATATATATATATATATATATATATATATATATATAGAGGGATGATATAGTGAGCCGCACTACTTGGTGAGCCGGATGAGCCGTGCTCATCATGGTCATTCGTTTCTAATCGCGCGGCCCAAAGTGAGGCGCTCTCCTAACCAATCACGTTTTAACTAATTCTATTTTTTTCTATTCCAGAAATACCCTAATCTCCTTCACGACAAAACCAATAAGCTCTTCTTCGTCCCTGCCGTCTTCGCCGAGCTCGCCTGCCCCGTCTGTTCCGGCGGCTTCCTCGATCTCGTCGTCTCCACCTTGCAGCACCTTCTTCTCCAATTTGATCTCGTCGTCTTCGTCCTTCTCCGATATATATATATATATATATATATATATATATATATATATATATATATACAAGGAAGCTTTCTTTCTTATTATATTTATTATTGGTGTTGAGACTCTCCCAAACAATTGTGTACACATTCGTGGGTGCATCAAATGTGCGCACACACGCTTGCGCAGCGTGGGCGAATGGGCGCATTATGGCGCTTTAGTGGCGTACTTAGCACTTCACAATTCGCATCTAGAACCTTTATTTTTTGGAGCTTAGGAGCCGTTGATTATGATCAAACGATGAGATGAGTGCTTGGGTGGACAATGGACTATTATACCATTTTATCTCCCTTTATGAAAGGGTGCCCGTTCGCCTCCCTTTGTGAAAGGGTTCTCGTTGGGTTCAGTTCTATATATGGTTGCCTGAAATGAAAAATAAAATAAGCAGAATACAATTCGTTTTGAAAAACTCTCATCCTCCTTCTCTGATTATTTTTCCTAAAAGACATCAGTTAACTTCCTCTATGAGTTCGGGGTCAAACTTGTCATAATACACCACTCGTCGACAAGCGGTCCGTTATATCTTGGGAACATATTACTGGAAGAAACCTATGCATGTGGGGGGCGGCAATATATATTTCGAAGTTAACAATGCAGATTGTGCCTCGGACAATTTCGTTTGATCTACTCTTTCAGGTTCAATTGCGATATTATTCAACACAATCGGGTAAAGTACAATCCCTTTCAAATAAAATTTTTCAATAGTTTGAAAACAGATATTGTGAGTGTTGTTTGTGCTGTTATCATGGGTGTTGATAAGACTCTTAAGCTTAATAAGTTTGATGGGGAAGATTTTAAGCACTAGAGAAGAAGATAAAGTTCTGGCTGACTACGCTTAAGATATTTTATGTAATTACTGATTTTGTTGATGATGCTGTGAATCTTGATGAGTATGAACCTGGTAGATCTGCTAGTTCTAAATTCTAGCAAGATAATGATTTACACCATGGGCAGAGTTTAAGTGATTTGAGTAATGAAATGTATGATATACATTATAATACTACTTCTGCTAAAATACTGTCGGATGCACTTGAAAAGAAATTCGGGAAAGAACATGCGGGAGAAGAGAAATATGTAGTTGGTGAATATTTTGACTTTAAAATGATGCAGGACAAATACTCAAATTAAGGGAGAAGGTTACACTTCAATTAGAACTAGGAAACCCTAGGGCTACTAAATAAAAAGGGGAGTTGGCCGGCCCATGCTTTGGCTGACCACTCCATCTCAATTCTCTCTCTCTCTCTCTCTCTCTCTCTCTCTCGTCACATTGGTGGTTAACGTGAGTTAATTTCGAAACACTACAACAAGTTTGTCTTTTAGCGACGAGCAAAACCGTCGTTATAACCCCTAAAAGTCTTTTGGAGAGAGTTTTTCCCGTCGTTAATGCCGTAATTATTGGTGGCCCCGCCAATGATCCAACGGCGGAAAAGTCACATTCTGTCGAAAGTATTATAGCGGAGGAATTTTACAACGGTATATACACTGTCGCTAAAGAGTATTGTCAACGGATAACGAACCGGATTAAATTCATTAGCGACGATTTTTCTCCGCTGCTAGTAATATGTAGCGACGGTTTTTGTCCGCCGTTAATGGATTTTAAAATGGAAAAAAAAGTTATTGCAATACGTTTCGAACTATCCGTCCAAATTTTCTATGTAATCAATATAAGAATATACGAGAATTTTAATTTTTTTATTATTAAAATAAATAGTACTTACATTATATAAAACATCATACAAAAATATCAAGTGAATTGTGTCACTGTGCAATACATAAAACATCATTAAAATAAATAATACTTGCATTACATATAACATCACACTTGTGCAGAAGATGACTACCTGTCCTTCTGTGACCTACAACTCTACCAACTTTTGCTTTTGACTCACCTACACTTCTTGCAAAATAGTTCAAACTTGAGAGATGTTGTCGAGAGCTGACTGGTCAAGAGCAAAGCCTAATGATGCAGAAGAAAACTTAGATATAGTAGACTCTGTCAATACGGCGCTTATAATTACATTCAAGCCAGGCTCTGTGACAAGTTGCATCTGCCACAGCAATTCTTATGTCTGCCTTCTTGAGGGCTGGTGCGTCATTAACTCCATCGCTCGTCATGCCACATATGTGCTTCCTTGCTTGGAGTTCCTTCACAATCTCGTACTTGTGTTCTGTAAGCAAAGATGAGTAACAAAGTTTTGTTATTTAACAAAATTTAGACTTAATCAGGTTTTATATTTTCTAATAAAGTAAGACAGACATACCAGGAAATACTCCATCAAATCCATCTGCTTTTTCAATAAGTTCGTCGACTGGTAGAGCTGCAATTGATGCATCATAACTCGAATATAAAGAAATCAAGAATTCAATTGTCATTATCTGATATGCAATTGCAAGGGATCTTAGTCCACGCTATGCAAATTTGTCAATCACAGCATGTACACGATTTGCAATTTCTGATTTGTTGCTTGCAAGATTAAGAATCTGCAAAAGCACATTTCTAGCATTAGAGATGATCTGCTAGGGAAGTATCTTAAGAACTACAAGAATCAAAACATCTTGTTCTATAGTTTCCTTTATATTGTTTGGTAGCATAGTTCATATGCCTTGCAAGAACATACTTCAAATATCCTACGAATCATAATCTTTATGTCAATAGCTATGAACGGGAGGAAGTGAACCTCTTGAATTCCTGCTCGTGCCTACAAATTACCAAACATCATTGTATGACATTTCAGCTAAGATGCTAAACATATGATATCGATTGCCCATATCATAATGAGATATTTGTGAAGCAGTAATGTGTCTACCTTCTTTGGATCAGATAACATTGAAACAATTGCTGTGTTGATAGCATCTTGATTTTCCAACCTCGAAGCTCTAGCAGCGATCAGTACAACTGTGTCCTTATCAACACCCCCTTTAGCAAAAACCTGCAGTTTTTCATTTAAATCCTGAGTACTTGTGCTTATTAAGGTCAATGGCATACAAATAGCTAGGGGGCCTTATATACCTCAATCAAATTCTTGTCGACTGTGAGATTGTTCAGTGTCAATGTTCCAGTCTTGTCACTACACAATACATCCATACCGGCCATTTCCTCAATAGCAGTCATCCTTTTTGTAATTGCAGATAATTAGATAATAATAGCTATTCACATGACCGGGGTGACATGATCTCCCATTCTTAACATATTGAAAATGGTTCACCATGAAAAGATAACCTATTCTGCTAAATTTCAGTAAAGGAAACAATTAAGCCACTAAGATCATAACCCGTAAGAAGGATACGTGAATAACAAACCATGAACCTCTTCCAATGAAAGCCAATATGATTACTTATTGTGAGTAGAGTTATCCTGACCAAATTAGATTCAGTCCACATACAAACCAATCAGTTATCAGTTAGAGGTTAAAAATTCCCAAACCCAACTTATAAACTAGAGGACCAAGCACATCTAGGTAAACAAAGAATGGTGTTAGTTAAGCACCTCTCCTAAGAGCTTAAGATGTTAGGGAAGGATAGTTTTTTCTCCTTACATACTAACACCTTCCTTCAAATTCAAGAACCACTAAGCATTGCATACAAACACTCACGGGGGCATAACATGCATGAGTCAACACTAAATTACAGGAAAATTGAATCCATAACCTATTCATAGATAACAATTCTCCTAAATGCCTAAAGCTTTAAGAATAGAGATATCTTTTATATTAACGCACTAAAAAAGAGGATCAATTTATGCCAATAGTGAACCATTGCCAGATACGCAAAAGGTTGGCTTGTGTGTCCTCATTGCTTTACTATTAAAGATAAACATTTGAACACAATTTAAAATAGTCCTTTTTCTGCTAGAGTTCATGTTGTTTGAGTAGCCTATAACATCTAGGATCAACATACCCAATTCTCTGACATAACTGCTTCAGCCACAGAAGGCCTACGTCCCTTGTTCACCATGAAAAGTGCAGTAATTTAAACTCCACTCCGTAACTAATGGTTCCTATCAGATCATGCAAAGAACTATTTTTCTGATTTGGAAAAAAAAACATGCCTCATTTGGGCATTTCAACAAACATGTAATGTCCACCCATGCATTTCAATTAGTCATTTCATCAAATGTTTAGAGATCAATACTAGGTAGATTCGCACAAATACAACTAAGGTGATTTACTCACTGCAAGCTCTTTTTTCCTCTTCTCATTCTCTCAGATGCCCAACGACCTCCTCGTACTCACTTATCAGCCTTCTTATATTATTCATACTAATTATTGATGATCTATGTCCATGTTCATAATCCGAGTTTTTTCCATATTACCTGGCGCGAAATCTCATATTCCCATATTACCAGGTTTTTCCCGTGAAATCTCATATGACCCGGAATCTGAACTTGATGTACCCAAAATGCCCTTTCTTCTATTTTTTCGTGTTAACACTGTGCGAAGAGGCGTGTTGTGTACAACACGCCTCGAGTGTGAAGTTCTCCGGCGATTCCCATCGGCGACGGCACCGGCGACCGGCGAGTTGGAGCGGCGATTCAACCGGCGGAATACACGGACGAGTTCGAGCCTATTCGCGTCCCCCATCTCGATATCGAGCTGCCCCCCTGCTGGATTTCAACGACACGACTAAGGGAGAGTGGACAAAGGCGGCGATTTGAAGCGCATCCGTCGGGATTTCTGATCTTCAACCTTGAGAAGACCCCCGCGGCTCCCTCCGCCTGCATGCAACAGGCGGATTGACCGGATTGAGCTTCGGTGCACGGCGAGGAAGACTGTGAAGGCACCTGCGAGGAAATACAGACATACAGACGACTAAACTACGGTAAGTTACAACTATCCTACCTGATTTTAGTTTCATAAGGTCGGACATTTGAATTTTTAATTTTTACTATGAACTATAAAGTCGTGTCTAGAGTAGACACGACTGTGTATTTAGTCGTGTCCGCGACGACACGACTTTTATATTTTCGTGTTGCACCGAGGACACTTTTGTACTGACCACTATACCTCACTCCTTGCAGATGGATAAAAAAAGAGATGAGTCTATGGAGGAAATACCACCGGAAGAGGAGGAGGATCATGATTTTGTCTTCGCACCTCGGCAGCGAAATCAGAGGGGCAGGAAAAGGAAGGCTCCGATGGACCGACCAGAGAAGAGAACATATAATGCGCGACCGGCGCTGAAGACGTGTTGTCAACCGGGGGCGATGAAAAAGTGTGCGGCCCTCCTACAGCGTCACCAAAGATGTGCCCAAGTGATGAACGAGGCTGGTTTCGCTGTCATTTTTGAAGGTGAGGACGTTGTTGTATCTCGGAACCTCCTCGACCATTTGGTCAGGTACTGGGATGAGTCGGCGAAGGTCTTCAATATCAAGGGTAGGACGCTACATTTCACAGAGGAAGATGTTGCCCTTATCACCGGATTGCCCGCAAAGGGCGACAGAGTTGAGGTCCTCCCCTCTTTGACACGCCGACCGGAAGGTCAATTCTTCAGAAAGTACTTCGCCGCGAGGAGAGCAGACATTCCACACATTGAGGAAATGATAGACAAGCTTAGCGCGGGCGAACTGAAGATGGAAGAGGAGGACATTGCGAGGATGATCATCTGCCTCCTCTTCTCCACGGTGTTGTTTCCACACAGCACTAGAGCGGTTCATCCCTCTTTGTACCGTTACATTGACGACCTCCCAAGATTGAGGTCATACAATTGGGCTAGGGCTATACATAAGATGTTGGTTTCTGGTATAACCCATACTAGCCGCCTAGTGGGAGCGAGATCGCAAGGAGAGTGCCTGGGCGGTGGATGCTTAAATGGCGCCGCATATGTCCTTCAGGTATGTAGCATTCATAGTCTTCGATCGGGAAAAAGTCTTATACAATACCACTATATATATAGTCATGTATTATAGAACACGACTATATTTATAGTCGTGTATAATGAAACACGACTAGGTATATAGTCGTGTTTTTTAGGACACGACCATAGTTCAATTCGTGTTGAACTTATAGTCGACTAAGGCAACCGCGCATTGTTATAATGTTTTCAACTGTTTAATTTGCAGATTTGGTTTTTTGAGCACACGACAATCTTCCATCCTGTCATGGGCCCTACCAGCCCACGGGCGAAAAGATGGCCAGGAAGTGGGGCCCTCATTACAGAGGTGAAGAAAGGTGCACAGAAGAAGCACCGCATGGCCGACTATTGGACGGGAGTGTTCCACAATCTTCAAATAGGGGAGGAACTCGTCGACGTAATCAGCCCCATGGCCGGAGAGGCATATCTCCTTGCTTCGTCAACCTCAGGGGCCCATCCTCCACGACGGCAGAGGCCGCAGAGACCGGAAATGAAGACGACTCCCAACCAACCTGCCTCCACTTCCTCGAGAAAGGCTGCCCAGTCGACTGCAACTGCAATGGGCCGATTGGAGGGTGCCCTTCAGGGCATACAGTCACTAATAGAGATAGCTCTGTCTTCCTATGAGGAGATGGGAAGGAGAGTGGGACCTCTGCGAGAGATTCTCCACTCTATGAAGTCCTCTGCCGCTTCAGCGTCAATGCTGTTAGAAGGTCAGATCTTCGAGCATCCGAAGGAGGAGATGACTGACGAGCCGACGAATGAGCCGAAGAAGCGCCCCGAAATGGAGAGAAAGAAGTCATCGGTGCATCAGATGGAGCCGAAGAAGCGGCCCCAAATGGGGCCACAATCGTCATCAGTGCATCAGATGGACCCAAAGAAACGGCCCCTTCAAAAGGAGCATAATAAGAACACTCCTATCGGTATGCGGACGAAGGAGCTGGCAAGGAAGTCACATCTGGATTCGACGAAATGGGGTAAAGGTAAGTTGTAGACGATGATTTATTTTTTCGTGCCCCATCATACACGACTACTATATTTGTCGTGTTTCATTGTACACGACTATGTGGTTTATCGTGTTCTATATAACACGACTATGTTTTTTATCGTGCTGCTACTACTGACATGAAGAAGTAAAATGTCATTTCAGCTCCCATCAAACGCGCGGTTGAGGAAGACAAGATGGAACGGGCTGCGAAGAGATCCTCTGCCAAGATGTTTTTGAAGAAGCTCCAACCAGAATTCAAGGAAGATATGGAGCGTGCAGAAGTCGAGTCTCGTCCGACGTACGGCCGGGACATATTCCCCCCTGGTGTAGTGATAAGGAAGCGCTTCAGGACTGTCGGCTCGAAGGAGGAGCAGAGGATTAGAGAAGAGGACCATATACGGAGAATGGCGGAGGAGCAGAAAAGAAGAAATAGGTCCCCTCAGCCGAAAGCCGACTCCGAACAAACCATATCCGATAGAGAGGCGACCTCTATCATCGATGAGGTCATCTCTTCCATACGGCAGTCGGATATCGAAACCGTGAAGGAGGAGGTGAAGGAGGATGTGAAGGGCGGGGACGTCGAAGAGGAGGAGGTGAAGGCGGATGTTCTGGACAAAGAGACGAAGGAGGGGGAGGGGAAGGAGGAGGAGGCGAAGGAGGAGGAGGGGAAGGAGGAGGAGGTGCAAGCAGACGAAGAGGCGATGGAGGAGGAGAAGACGGAGGAGTTGAAGGAAGAGGAGGCTGAGGAGGAGAAGGCGAAGGAGGAGGAGGAGGTCGCCGAGGGCACTGGCTTAACCGCATCACAGCCGGTTGACGTCGATGTCCTCCTAACCCCTCAGAAGTCTAAGTCTGTAATTGCTCTCCCCGACCACTATGCCGATTCGGAGTTATGCTTCGACATGGGGGTACTGTTAGAGCGGGATAGAGTGGCAATAGATGGATGGATGGCCAATCCGAGGAAGGCTTATCCAATCCCAACGCTATGTGATGACGACTATTTATCCCTCCTACAAACAACAGAAATAAACACCAATGTAAGTAAACCTATGCTCCTCATATATAGGGTTGTAGACATAAAGTCGGTATTCGAAGACACGACTTTGCGCGTAGTCGTGTCTATGGAATACACGACTATGCGCATAGTCGTGTCTATCGAGGACACGACTACTATGCAGATCGTATATATAGAATAATCAACTTTTAATTGGAAGTTGCATGTTGCCTTACCGAAGTGTAATGACTCCTCAATATGTTTTCTGTAGGTTATAGATGCTTTTTTAAGTCTGTTGAGCCAGCGCAACGAGAGAAACCCGATGAAATATCCGTGGGCATTTTTTGGTTGCCACGCATTCAAAGAGATATTCGACAACGTAAGTGTTCCCTGCAGAAGGAGTGATAAGTAAATAATTATGATATTATTAGATCGTTGTCTAAATCTCTTTCGCTTTCGCAGGAGCACCAGGAAGGGGGAAATAATGCTAAATTGGTTAAAAAGCTCGGGAGGATGCTGGACGGCTTGAATAGGAACATGTTCTACGCATTTTTTCCAATCCGCACCGGCTCCCACTTCTGCCTCGTGTATGTCCATTTCCCGCACTGTGTATGGCGCTTCTACAACCCACTGTCTGGCAGATCCCAATTATATCCGCATCACAGAAAAGCTGCTGACAAATTCACGCAGTTCATGAACGTCGTTATGGCAGGCAAGCTGGGTGGTTTGGTTTGCTAGACTGGAAGATGACTCAGATAACCAAAGCGCCGTGGCAACAAAATTCGAAAGACTGTGGCATCTTCATCATGATGTACGTCGCGCATTTGGCGTCTAATGTGAACCCCCCGGAGTTTGACCAGTCCACAATCACATGACTGTGGCGACCAGTCATCGCTTCAACCTTGATTCGGGGGCTTATTAACAGCGAGTTTGACGACGATTCCGGACAAGGCACAAAAGATGTTGTCACAGTTGCGGGTTTTTTGCGGCTTCCGGATAAAGAATAACTTCAAATTCATTTTATTCACATTCTTTTAATGTACAAAGTTCATTTCCTGTAAATACCAGATGTCACTGTACAAAGTTCATTTTATTCACATTCTTTCACTGTACAAAGTTCATTTTTAATGTACAAAGTTCACATATTTGACTCATACCAGATGTAGACAAAATATCGCTATCATGAATGTGAATACGGCCTTGATACAACAGGTTAGTTTCATATAATCGTCTCTGATGGAAAACGACTACACATATAATCGTCTCTGGAACAACACGACTACGTATATAATCGTCTCTGATTCAACACGACGTTATATGTAGTCGTGTTTCACAATACACGACAGTAGAGATGTTAATTTGGGTAGGCCTTCTGCGCTATACAAGACTTTGACTACATCCTAAGTGAAGAATGGTGGGGGCTGAGGTAAGCCGGAGCGGCGTACATCCGCTGTCTCGTTCGTAGACAGTT
Organism: Houttuynia cordata; assembly: GCA_039654745.1. Classification (NCBI taxonomy): domain Eukaryota; kingdom Viridiplantae; phylum Streptophyta; class Magnoliopsida; order Piperales; family Saururaceae; genus Houttuynia; species Houttuynia cordata. Next base: position 43,603,886 of record CM077505.1, on the reverse strand, counting down.
TGCCTTGTTGCGGAAGTTTTCGTTTCCTGCGCGTCCGATGTTCTTTCGGAACGGGGCTTTTTGTGCACTTTGTACGGTTGTGACCAACTTCACGACAATTCCCACATTTCGCACGTGGCCTTGCAGGTGGATCGGGCTGTGACTCAATTCTTTTTGTCTTTCTCCTGCCCTTCTTTGGAGCTTCAAGCCTTGGCGGTTCGCATTTAAATAATACGCCGTAATTTCCCCACTGACTTCTGTCTAAAGTAGGGAACACTACTTCTTCGTACGTGGTGCGGTACGTACTTGCGCAGTACCACTTCTCACAATATTCTACCGCTTCCAGACTCCTCTCATCAATACATGCCATGGCGTGCTTGCACGGAAGTCCCATGCTCTGGAAGAAGCCGCATGTGCATGTTCTATTCTTAAGGTCCACAACATCCTGATGCGAAAACATGAACAACATTAGTGTATTCGACAATACAGTCGTGTCGTTGAAGACACGACTGTATGGGTAGTCGTGTCTTCAACGACACGACTTTGTTATAGGCGTCTCTTACAGAAAACAAATTTATGCTTACCACATGGTATAAAGATGTCACTTCAAACTGCCGTAATGATAGCGGTTGAACTCGAACTGTTCCAGCACTCTGATTCCTCATCTGATTGATATGATTCTGTGCATATTTTGTTAACGGAGTCGGTAGGCCGTCTGCCTCTATTCGGCGTCTCTGAAAATGGACGCTTGTGGTCGCCCGCGTTTGCTCGATCAACCAAGTTATTGGCCAAAACCTTGCCTTTAGAAGCATATTATTTACACTTTCTGACGCGTTCGACGTGAGAGTGCCGTACCTTTTACCCGGATATTCGACGTTCGCCCAATGTGTTTTTGGAATATTGTCAACATATTTCCAGGCCGCCTCATTGTGTTCCTTCATCTTCTCCATCGTAGCGTCGAATTCTGGTCTCCTGAAGCATTTTGCAGCTCGGAATAGGAGTTCCTTCAGGTACTTATCCTTCCAAGTATTAAGCATATTTGCGGCCATATGCCGGAGGCAAAACCCATGGTGAGCCTCGGGAAAGACATCGGCGACCGCTCTCAGAAGGCCCTTCTGTCTATCAGAGACAATAGTGTCCAGGGATGCCGGGGGGTCCGTAAAGAGAAAACATTTAAGTAAGGTGAGGAACCACGTCCTGTACAAGTGAGAGACAAACATATTAAACATAGAATGCTTCAGGTTGTTACAAGGTCGTCTATAAGCAAAGGACGACTAGATGAGTAGTCGTGTTGTCGATTACACGACTGTGTGCCCAGTCGTGTCGTGCCTAACACGACTACTCATACAGTCGTCTTTCCTGGTTCTAAACTTACCACGTTTTGATATTCTCTTTATCCACAATTGCATATGCAAGACACATTAATTGTTGATTGCCGTCGATTGTTGTAGCAACCAATAATACTCCAGGGTACTTTCCTTTTAGGAATGTTCCATCAAGCGTGAGCAACGGTCTCAGTGTTCTTCGGAATGCTCTTGCAACCGGGCCGAACTTCCAAAACACACGTCTGAAGTCGTAGCCGGCTAACTCAATTGGGATATCAGGTATATCAGCTGATCTTTCGATGACCACATGTGTACCTGCGTTAGACCGCTCTAATTCCCTTCCGTATTGTGGCAAAATACGATAAGCGTCTTCAGGGTTGCCATCGATCAATCGGATCAATTCCTCTTTCGCCCTCCATGCCCTTTTATAGTTGACGGTGACGCCCCAATGCTTCTCAATGTATTGTTGGATATTTGAGATTTTTATGGAGTTTGAATCCTTATGGAGGCCATGACACTTCCTCGCGATCCAGAGGTGAGAAGCCAATGGATGATCTTTCGAACTTAGAGAAGTGTCACATGTATGCCGTTCTTCCCTCCTTGTTACGCTGACTCCATCAAGTCTGTTCGACGCTCGTATGTACCACTTGCACCCCGAAACCTTGCAACTTGCAGCGAATGTGTCCTTGCTCTCATCCGCTACTTTGAACATGAATTTCCTCTTGATTGCCAGATCAGTTAGAACCATCTTTAACTACTTGACGCTTTCGAATCTAGCCCCTAAGGTAAGTTGTGCCTCGTAGTCTTCTGCTTGCAAACTTCCGGTCAACATCGTCTCCTCTTCACAATGTTTTGAAGGACCGGCCTCTGCAGAATAGGTACCCCAATCCCAACCACCATCACCCTCAATATTGAGATAGTCATCGTCCTCCGACGCGACAGATTTCCCTTTAGATGTGTCTCTTGCCGTTGGACCTCTAGAGGTTGATGTTCGCGTGTGATATGGCTGGCTGAAATGTGGTACTGTAAGAGGCTCATCCCACTCATATGCAGACCACGGTAATTCATCTTCATCCAACAATTCTTCTTCATCTGGACTGGAATCTTCATCGTCATCTTCTTCATCTTCACCTTCTCCATCTCCGAAACTGCGGGCAAAAACATGTATGAATGGACTTGACAAAACGATTGCACGTACTATGAGGTATTGTTTTATGCAACACGAATTGACTTATAGTCGTCTACGATTCAACACGACTAGGTATATAGTCGTGTTCAATACGGCACGATAACCCTTTTAGTCGTGTACTATGAGGTATTGTTTTATGCAACACGAATTGATTTATAGTCGTCTACGATTCAACACGACGAGTATATAGTCGTGTTCAATACGGCACGATAACCCTTTTAGTCGTGTACTATTATAGTCGACTATAATAGCACACGAGTTGCTTGTATCCGCGCCTTAGAAGTCTCACCTCGCATAGTCCCCATCTCTTCCTCCTTCGACTGCTGATGCGGGTGTCTTATTGCCCGGGCTGGACGGCCTCTCCGGCGGTGTGCTACTGCCCGGCATCACTTGTGCCTCTGGTAGCCTCTCCGGCGGTGTGTTACTGCCCGGCATTACTTGTGCCTCTGGTAGCCTCTCCGGCGGTGTGTTACTGCCCGGCATCACTTCTGCCTCTGGTAGCCTCTCGGCCGGGCTGTTATTCGCATTGGCATTTATTTCCTTATTGAGAGTCGATGTCTCGGTGTTATTGCCCGTAGAAGTCCACTCCACGTACAGGCGGAGTAGTCCATTTGTGCCTTGCTTGCTCTTGTGAAGTATAAATATTGACTCTACGTCTTTATCGTCTTCAAGGAGAAATGTGTATTCTTCAGATTCAACATGATATGACAAAGTTAATGTACCAGGTGTAGACTTAAGCGGTAATCTTTCTTCGACTAGCTGCAACAGTTCTAGGTACTTTATTCGTGTATCTATAGGCAGGAGCTTCCGTATCCCGCCCACGTACTTACCAGAATCTGTCAAAACTCCATCGTAGTGTAAACAAAGAACTATCTTCTCCATCCGTACCTGCCATTAAAAACCCGACATAAGTTACAAATCCGTGAGACACGATATATTGAAAACCGTATATGAGTGCATCGTATATGAGTCGTGTTTCATCAAACACGACTATGGTTACAGTCGTGTTGTCGACGACACGACTGTAACAACAGTTGAAAACTTGCTACGTTTTCAACTTTCTTCTCTGGAACCAACTTTCAACATATAAATCGTCGTATTTTAACTTCACCTACCAGTTTTTCGATGTGCCTTGCCTCCGTTGAAGTTGTTTTCCAATACCCGATCTTTCCCGCTCCTTTTCCCGCTTGTTGCCGCGAAGATGACCTTTTCGGACTTCGACAACGCCGGCGCCGGCGATGATATGGGCGGAGCGGCCGGACGGAACGCCTTCTTCTCCGACTAGCGGCAGCTTCTCCGGGTAGTCGCTCCCTTTCCGGGTAATATGGAAAACCAAAGTGTGGGTGCCTTATACCTAAACCTAAGGGCATTTTGGGTACTTTCCGGGTCATATGGAAGGAAGAAAAGGATTCCGGGTAATATGACAAACCGGTGTTTGGCGCCAGGTCATATGTAAAAAGCTCTCATAATCCTTAATCGTGAATGTCGTATTCTATATTATTTTGTTCAATTGATTTGATTGCAGATTGTGTTTGAATTATGTTGATTATACTCGTAACGGATTGATGAGACTTATAAATTTGTGATGTTTCCCTTGTTGTTATCCTATTCTAGTGCAAATTTTTATTTTCCTAGTATAATTAGCTTGTTTGGTGAGACTATTATGTGTAGAAAGATAAGTATTCAACCGTACATCTGAATTTGAATAAAATTGTGTTAGCCGACCTGAAATTGTTCTATTTGTCATACTTGATTCTGAATAATATAAAAATAGGTATTACATAAGAAGTTAAGAGAACTATTAATGCATTTAATTAATTAAAAATACATCAAGTTTTAACAATGATACCCGGCCTTTCTAGCAATCCCACTAAAGAATACCAACTAGAAGCGGCTACAGTCACTGAAGAGGCATGGGGCGTGTCCCTGTGAAGTACATTTCACCACCTGAGTCTTATGGGAATCTCTGATGTAGCATACTTAGTTCTAATTAGAAATTATTAATTATTTATTGTAAAGACTTGGATTAGACTAATTAATTAATTTCGGACTAAATGACAGTTCTTGGCCAGAACTGGTTTTGCATAGACGACTTGTACCTCAACAGTCATAATTAATTCTACAAAAATAAAAAAAATATGACATTTGCGTTGCTGGGTTCTAGACTCATAGGAGTATCCCTTGTAAAAATTTCCAGTCCATATTCTATTTGTACTGGCTGTGAGAGTCATGTAATCAAGCTATTCTGTTCTAAACATAACACTGTTCTTCATAAAATCAGCTTTTATGTCTCTCTTGTAAACTCATAAATTATCAGTAAAAGTGACATAATTAATGTTGTGAACTTTTATCAGTATCGGCCTAAGTGCCTATAATTAATGGTAGGTATAGTAGAGTATTCTACAGTAATGAAGAGGAGTAAAACAATTGGGGGAGGTTTCATTGAGACATAACCGACTGTATCAAACCCTAAATGAATGTATACAATTATGTAACTTATTGTAAAAGCCTTCAACTCTTTCTTTGGGTCAAGAACTTATATGTCTCTCTCTCAAGGGATTTTCATTACAAGTATAGAACATTGTTGTTGAAAAGCTTTTATTGAAGTTGTTTGTTGTGAGTTAGTTGTCTCCTCTAAAATGGTTGCAAGACTTCGTATGCTTACGACTTCTTTTCTTTTTTTAGTGTGATCATTGTTGAGTCAGTCGACTCCTCTGTATTATATTTGGATTGAATTCACATGCTTACAAGGCTTTATATACTTGCAAGATTCTTGCCCATTAAGAGGCAACCGAGTAAGTTTCCCCAGCGTGAGAGACTTCGTGTGCTTAAAAGACCCTGTCTTGGGAGACTATCATAGTATGCTCAATAAGCCGCGATATACTATGCCAGAGTGAGAGGTTTCGTATACTCAAAAAACCCTATTGTGAGAGCTTAGATTATTTTCAACCTTATGAGGCTCCCGCCCAAAGAGAGGTAATACTTGTACGTTAGACATCACAGAAGGTCTGACAATCTCTGCCTATTGTGTTTGTAAGCACCGATGGGGCCCTTATCGTAGACTCATGGCAGTTTTCAAATAGAGAAGCCCTAGGGTAACCGATTATGTAAACATTTACGAGTGGTATTAATCTGAGAGCAGAAATTGAATATCTCCTTACATTATGGTTGTTTTGGAATTGAATATTGATGATCCTTATGATGGTTTTATTTCTTATCTTCCTATCGATGGAAATTCTATTGTTCACATTTGTATCATTTTTCTTTCGCATTACAGAAATCTTTCTTGAATTTTCCTTTATATCTATCTCTGTTATAGTTTTACATTCTACTGATTATATCTTCAGAGTACTCATGCATCTTGCGATGCAGGTCTAGCTGAGAATTGAGTTTGAAAGAGTAGTAAAAAGTTGTGGAATGTGAAGAAAGTTCTTAGTTAAATTCTTTATATCAGTTTATTTTGTAAACTTTGTAATAAATAGCGAGTATCAATAGCAGGCTATTTTGGATTATTGTTGTCAACACATTATGGATTTAAATTAATAATAGTCCTATCTGATATGAATGCTCATTTATATGTCTTATAATGATTGTGTAAATGATGATGGCGGAATACCACGTCGCGTCCCAAATGTTTGGCAGGTTTTACTTATATTCGCACTCCAATAAAGCCAAAAATTTGGGGTGTGACACTCTCAAGTGGTGATTCCGAAATGGTTATTGCCCTCCTTCCCTATTCTTGTAATCTTTCTTCTTCCCATTTCCCTCCCTATATCCTTTTTTTTTTCAAAGAGAGGACTCTGTTCTACGTCATTGTAGAAGTTGTATTGTGGAAGCTGTATTGAGCTACACTCTTAACTTTTTTAAACAAGCTGATTGGAAAACTGCTGGTTTTAATAGAAAGTTTACATAAAATACCAGTAGAATGAATACACGTGGCAAATGTGCTTTTTTCCTGGAAATTGTGTCGTTTAGTAGGCCCAATATATTTCAATTTTATGGCCTGAAGCTTGTAATTTATGGGATAGGAATTAAATAGGAATTGGTTTTGATAGTGGATAGAAGGGAAATATAATTTCCTTGCTTTTGGAAGAATCAGTGTATCTCAGGGACAACTGTATCTCTTGTCTTTTTTCCCCAAGTTGTGTTATGTTGCCCAATCATATCGAAGTTGGGTAATTTGCTTAGTTATGTGGCTTCTATTTAATACTCTCTCCGTCCTGAAATACCTGCCACATCCTAAAATAGTGGGTAGTGACAGGCATTTCAGGATGTGGCATTTATTTCAGGACAAGTAGATGAAACAAGACACTAGTCCAATCTTTTAATTTTGTCAGTCTGTTCCATATATGTAATCCTATATGGTTTTTAAAATGAGCTAAAGTCAGTTCAATTTGAATACAAAATAAGACTACTTTATATGGAATAAAGGAAGTGTATTTTCTTTGCTTGCAAATTACCTAATAAAAGATCAAAAGTCTAATTAGCTCCATAATGTTGCCAAGATAATGTCAGTCAATGTGTTTATTTGTACATGATACAGAGATGAGATGAGACGTACATTTAACATGGGAATTGTTAGCCCGGAGGCAGCTACTAAAAAGGAGTTGGAGGAAGTACAATCTATCGAATTGGTGAGGTCATAAATGGTGAGGGGGTTAGATACATCTAAGATGATAAATGCTACTATCAAGTGAAAGGAACAGAGGGATTGGCCTGCGAAACTTTGTTTTCTACTTTTGCAGCCTATATATGGTGAATTCTTTTGGGAAAGACTATTGATGGGTCAATTCATCTCACTATACAGAGATCTTTCCATATTACCTAGCCAATGAGCATGGAATGCCATATTACCTGATTTTTTCGGTCTCATACCATATAACTTAGTTTTGGGACTTAGGGGCCGTTTGGGGTGCGAAAAAACCAAAATATCCAGTGGATTTTCCACGTCCACGTAGTATTCTAGTTTTTTCACTATCCAGCGTGAAACATGAATGCTACGGTATAGCAAAACATCTACTGTAGATGTTTGGCTTTTAATCACGCCCTAAATGGTCCCTTAGTCTTCCTATTTTACCCTCCTCAAACCCTAAACCCCACACTTTCCATATTACTTAGCCAATAAGCCCTCCACTTCATGTTTTACACAACATTTACTGGAAAGCTGAGTACAGCAAGACGACAAAGATGTGCCAGTGACAAAGCTTATGCATGGGGAGAGGCTAACGATGGCGGAGGGGTTGCAGCTTGATTGGGCCACGGGCCACGGCTCCTTTCCATTCACTAACTGTAGCCATGATCACCATGACTATGCCCATCACCTCCATTTCTTAGTTGGCCATTCGATGTTAGTATGTCAGACCGCGGCCGTAATATGACCGTTTGTCGCTTTGATGATATGTATGTATGGTAGTCTGCCTAGTAGCTTGAAGAAGACCATGAGCATCGGCTTTTATAGTGATATACATTCCCATCTCCTACTTGGTCGGGTATGGCTGAATGCAAGCTAATTTTTCTCATCTTATTCAAGAGTTCTATAGGTGTCAGTATGATTACGAAGAGATCACGTGGTTTTAAGTTAGTACAAACTAGTTCCTTACCAGATGATCACTAAATTTTAAGACAACGAGAGCCAAATTTCTTAATGCGCACTACATGTTCTGCATTCTCTTCAAGAATATGTTCAAAAGGTTTTGCAGATTGTAGTTCAATGGCTTTGATATCACTTCTCAGATTGTAAATGGAATCCTCATTACAACTCCCATGAAGCCTCTCATTTTGTTGGCTTCCAAAAATCTGTAGAATCAAATTACAGAGTTTATCACATTAGATTAGATGAACTTCAGATTAGATTGATGTAATTTTAATTTTTTTTCTAAGACTTTATGCCCTTCTAGAGCTTTAAAAAAACACTCCGTCAGCACCAGAGTAAATAACTTCTCCCTCTGGCCACTTTTAATAAATACAGTTTCTTTTCTAATGAACTAATTCATTTGAAAAAAAAATTGCATTTATTAGAATCGACCGTAGGGAGTATTTGGTTTTTCATATATTAACTTAAGCAGGGACGTGGTAAGTACATACACCCTGCAAAAAAAGTACTAATCGGGAAAAAGGACAGACCCGCTTTAGATGCTCCATGGGGTTTCCACCATCCAATAAAAATCAACATTTTTGCAAATGGGCCTATTAAAACAGGACGGAGTATTATTTTCCATCACTAGTTGAATAGGTTATCTGCCTATAACCACCGTCATACTATACAATAGAAAAGTTAGCATGTGCCCTGCACCCAGGCACGACACTTTGTTTACCTGCCTGCCCTCTAATTATATGGCATCGCAAGGCCCCCTCCCTAACCATAGCCCTTTGCAGTTCACAATCATTGCGTCATATATTCCAAGTTTCTCAAGGAAGCATCATTTCAATTTTTTCTAAGCATCATCAAAAAATGAAAAATATTGAAAATCATGTTTTGCGCTTTGCTCCGTCAAGATCAGAAGTTCAAAGAAAGTTTTGCAGCCACCAAAACTATTGAGTACACCAACTGAACAGAAAAACAAATTAAGTTCATTTTCAACTGAAAAGATTACTACGTGACATGCGAATATTCTTTCGATCTTCATAATGCTCTATTTAGAAATATATTTGATCAATTGACAAGAATTGACCAGAACATACGAGCATGGTCACTGCATATTCGCCTTCGTTTCCAAATGAATAAGACAGAGTTTGCATGCCAAACAAATCAGGCAACGGATGCCTCGGCCCTGCTTTCATCCATAATTGACTCACGCCAAGCGAACTCCCTTGCACCATCCTTGTCAACAATCTTGATCACAAAATTTGGTGGGGCCACAACCAATCGAGATCGAATTTCCAGTATGCATTTATCAACGAGATCAACGGCTTCCTCCAACAACATTCCTGAGCGATAGTGCCGGTCCATCATTGAGAGGGCAAAGTAGGAACCATAACCAAATGCTCCTTTCTCAATCTTGTGAAGAGTAGCGATGTAATCAACGTAGAAAAGAGATGGACCTATATCTTTGTCATAGCCAGCCAGAAGAATATTCACGAAGTATGGATTCTGTGTAATACAAGTAAGAAAACAGAGTTCAGTAAACATATCAAACAGCAGGCAGCAGGTATGAACGAGAAATATATCTACTACAACACTTTGAGCTACACATCCAAATGCAGCATGCTGATTTACTTCAGTCTGGAAAGATTTATACTTGAAACAAATTGCAGTAGCTGTTTTCCAGCATCTAAGTACATGTACACAGTCACCCATACTCCACCCATGATAAACAAATTGGACTATCGACCCATATGAGATATTTAGAACACGATCAACTAGCTATACCATATCGACAAAAGCTACACACATAGAAACGAATTGGCCGCCAATGCAATTTGTTCTCTTCGAGAAAATGATATATTCGTCCACTTCAAGAAGAGCTATAATTTAACTAGCAAAACCATATTGTTAATCTCATAACAAAAAACCACAACTACAGAACCTTGTAATCTGCTTCTAAAGTGCCAAAGTAACATCATTTAAAAGAAGTTAGAAAACTTCATGCAAGCTATCCTTGTGACAAGAAATTATCCATCCCACTCCCCTATCCAACAACAGAAGTGACTAAATGGATCATCCTGGATTTTTCGAATCATATCAAACACGGTGATGATGACAGTTTGGTATCACTCTGACCCCTGAATGCTTATAGTAGTAGACATTATTTGCCAAGCCAGCAGCTCGAAGGGTGTTTTTTTTCTCCTTTTAACAAAAGGAGGGGGGATATTGCAACTACAACTATTTATTCACTCTATCGGTAAAGAAAAAAATGTAATAGCTCCAAAATAGTGTACACAAGGACACTATGAGAACAAACACTCCCCCAACCCAAAGCTGAACACTCTGCACAGAATCGAACTAAAAAGCGCCTGAAGAAGAAAGACCAGACATACAAGGAAAACAAAAGTAAAACAAAAACCACCGGAGCTGATAAAATTTTAGTTCCGTCATTGTTCGCCTTTTTTTCTCTCCTCAAACTTTGTAGAAGCAGCTTTATGAAAGAACTTGATTCCTTCAACCTCGTTCATCTCATTTTCTATTTCAAATGTTCTGTTAACATGTCGAAAGAGTTCAAAGTTGACACTTGTTTGGGCCTAAATAAATCGAGCACTAAATTATACTCATCTGAATGGGAAGTTAGATAGGCTGAGCATCTAGGCCCAGCCTTAGCCTGGCCCAAAGGGTTTGAAACATTGGCAGATGGAGGCATCAGTGGATTTGAGGTACATACAATTCTTGGAAAATCCACGGCAGTAGTCAACTGTTGAAGTCTCGAGAGTTCATGTTTCCACAACAGCTGCTTCAGATCCCTTAAAAGTAGGAACTGGATTAACTTCTTGCTATCTGGTGAGGGCAGTACACTCCAAAAAGGAAGCTGCAACTCCCTGATTCAAAGGAGATGGGATTCGATCTTGCACGTTTGTAGGGGTAGAACTCTCCCTAACAGACGCCATAGATCTTTTTTGGGGGGGATAAGTAAGTCTGACACACCTTTACACACTTTGTGCCAATGGGATTCAATCCTTGGCCCTCTCCCACTGGCAGGAGAGACCCAACCAGCACGACTAAGGCTGGATTGGCAAAACAATAGAGCTCTGGTGAAGGAAAACAGTTATGCAGACCTGGACCTGGACCTGGAGAGATTGAACTGGGTAAGGTAGGATGCAGGCCCACAAAAGAAACCACGCATTAAGATCGGAGGCGAATTCTACCCGCTGCACCATTAGCCACCACTCTCCTATTGCCACGTTACAAAGGAGAGTGCTGTCCCGGTTCAGGGCGTTAACCCCCTCTTAAGCCAAATCCCAAAACCCACTCTTCCCTTCTTCTCCCGGCCTTCTTCTCCTCCTCCACCATCTTTTCTTCTCCTTCGCCTCCTCCCCTGGATAACCATCCTACTGCAAAACCCCCACCTGGAAGTCTCCATATAGTTAAACCAACTGTATCCTCTTCAGCCACGGCCCGCGACGGCTCCTCTTCAGCCGAATCAACAGCCACTCCAACCGCCCCACTTCCGCCCTCATGGCAGCAGACAGAGCATGGATTCCTCATTGACAACCACAGCAGGATGCACTCTTCGTAGTAAATGTCCTTGTACGGCATTTCCCTGGCCTCCGACCGGAGCTCGAAGGGGTCCTTGCAGACCGTGCAGACAATGTGTCCCGCGACGATCTCAATGGTGGGCATGGACTCGACGGCCACCTTCAAAGCCGACAAGTGCTCGCTGATCTACACATGAACTATGCATTTTATTATCTCCTAAACTTATATTTATGCTAGTGTTTGATTAGAATTATTGCTACTTTATTATAGTTTTTGGTTTTGTAGGAAAATGAGAGCAAAGATGCAAAAATATGGTGAAATAAGACTTCAATGGTTAAACCTTCCTAACTTCGTGTATATATTTATGATTGGACTGATTAAGTCTCATGTTAAAGTTCAAGAAGTCAGTTTTCCAACGCCACCGACCACGTATAATTCGGAGTTCGGAGCAAAAAAATTATGACCATTGGAAAATAGTGTTGCATGATGAATAGTAACCGATCGATCGGCTAAATGAGGCTATCGATCGCCTGAGGAAAAAAATCAAAATTTTTGCGATCGATCGTCGCCGTTTGATCGATCGTATCTACTGGAAATTTGTCATGAACAGTACCGATCGATCGGGGAATAGTGCCGATTGATCGCCGTATACGAAAAACGCGATTTTGACCTATTTCGACTCGGATTTGGAAGGGAATTTCATGGTTTCTCTTCAAACTTATAAATAGGCCTTATGAAGGAACGTTTTGGGCATTAGAAGGTAGACTAGAGAGCATACTTTGGAGGCTAGAGAGGAGCAAGAGAAGGAGTCTTTTGGAGCAAAGAAGAAGGATTCATGACGATGGATCTACATAAACAAGCTTTTCTTTTCTCTCTTTCTATGTGTAACTAAATTCCTTATCAAGGCTTGATGAAGCCCTAGATGTGTATTGCTACTCTTGATAGTTTAATTTTATAAAGTTGATTATGATTCATGCTTAATGCGATTTCATGAGTTTCTTTTAAGTGCTTGATCATAGACTTGATTGATTATGAATGAAATTAGATATTGTGATTGATTTTATGCCCGATCAAGGATAAGATTAATTGCATTATAATAGAGTTGTGATTGATTCTATGCCCGATCAAGGATAGGATTGATTACACAATAGTGGATGAACTTTCGTGTCCGATCAAGAACGTTAGTGAATTTATTAGTAATTCGTGTGTCCGATCAAGAACACGAATTACCACATCATGTCAATGTATGCTTAATAATAATTGAGAGTAGTAATTGCATGTCTAGTGGTAGATTCTTTGCCTTGACACTTCTCCATATTGATTAAATCTTAGTTAGATTAGATAAAGTTCATTGCTTTCTTTAGAATTAATTAAACTACATCTTTTTCTTCTCTTGAGTTTGGTAAAGTATTCACCGTCCCTGAGGTTCGACAACCCTTTTTAATACTTACCGTAGTACAATTGCCTTGTGCACTTGCAAGGGTTTTAATTTTAAACGATCACTCGCACTGCCCCACGCCATTGATCTAGAAGGAGCTAGTCGAAGCCAGAACCCATCAGGAAATCAGACATGCTTGTGGGCAGAGGGCGAACAGCCGACCCAGCGCCATCGTCATACTAAAGCTCAAAGCTTCCGCTTCTCTCATCGCCGCCCCCTCCTCTAGTAGGATTGCCCCCTCCATCAGAATCAGCACTATGGGCCACGGAGGACAATGATGGGATTACACATAGAACGCTCATCGCCACCGTTCCGACGGCTGCTGCGAAAGGGCGGATGCAGCACCTAGTCGGCATTGGAGCGGTGGTTGGGGAGCACGTACATGACGGCGCCTCCAGGGTGTCTGCGGCAGCAGGGTCACTAATGGTTGATTGAAAAGGAGGGGATCCAATCTCTTCTACGAAGCCGCTGTCGCAGTCTGGGCACACAACAAACTCCTGTCGGCGAGCATATGGGATGGAGGAGGCAAAGAAGAAGGGATGGTGGAGGAAGAGGAAAAGAAGGGAGGAGTGGGTTTTGGGATTTGAATTAAGAGAGGGTTAACGCCCTGGACTAGGCCAGGGCTCTCCGTTGCAACGTGGCAATAGGAGAGTGGCGGCTAACGGTGTGGCGGGATTTAGCCTGCCGCACTTGCCTCCATTAAGATCTTGGGCTGCGCTGGCTGCCATGTCATCATCTCTCTCGATGAAGCTTCTCCCATGGCAGACGCTTGAGCCTCTTCACCATTGTGAACCAATAGTGTGCCCAACTCTCTGACCCTTCGCCGCTGAACAATGCTTGAGCATGTCCATTATTCCCACTCGTCATGAATGATCTTTTCACATGACCAAGTGCATCTCTCCAGACTTCTGGTGGCAAGAGCTACGATGTATTGTACAATCATTTGTTGCAGAGCACCATGTATGTTAAGTGAAGCACATACTCCACAACACCACTGGTAGGACTGCTCCAGCTTTTGCCTATTCCAGAACGCATTCGGAAGGGCAGATCCATGGACTATGTTGAAGATCTTCCTTTGGTTTTGGGACAGCCTGTGATGGTTGTGGACCAATTGTCAGAGTATGCTCACTTCTCTCGATTCTCACATTCACACACAGCCAAGATGGTGGAGAATGTCCCCATTCATTATTTTGCCAAATTTCATTGTTGCCCATTTGACGATTTTATTCTGCGATCCTACGTAGACACCTTCTCAAAGAATACCTCCTGACACTAGAGTCTATTTTCCCGATGAATATGGCCAGTCATCCCCAGAAAATAGCCAGATTGAAGTAGTAAACTGCAGATTGAACAATATTTGTGCAGCTTAGAAGCACTGAATCAACTACTTGCTTGGGCTGGATGAGGATACAACACTGCATATCACACGACCTCTAAAATGGCACCATTTGAGGTAGTCCACGGTTGCCCTCCACCAAGAATTCAGTCGTATCTGCTTTATTCTACTCCCGTGGCTACCTCTGTTAGGACACTGCAAACATGCAATGACATCCTTTGACTTTAAAACGAAATTTTGCAGAAGGTTCGAAACAGGATGAATCAGTCAAAAGAAGACAATGGTGTTTTCCTCTCAACCTGAGGTGAAGGTTCATATTAAGGAGGAAGGAATGTTGTGAAGAACCTAGCTTTTACTCCGTCCCATATTATTAGCTCCAATTGGTTTTTCAAATAAACTAAAAACTCATTTAAAAAACCAATGGAGCTATTGATGTGGGACAAAGTATTTGCTTCATTACTAATTAGTAGTAACAATATGTTTAAGACTTATGACCTGTGCTCGTGGTGCTAGCTTATAGCATACCACGCCCACCACACATAACCAACTGACTCCTTAATTGAATACTTCATTAAAAAGTCACCCACCGTACTGACACAGATACGGTAGTGTAGGGGATTCCAATGCCGCTGATGTTATCACCAGCTGTCAGCCTTGTCACCGAACATTCCACTAGTTGCCCTTCCCACATCTACTGCCCTAGTTTCCCAACTATGACCATAAAGTACACCCCTTGTTCCTGTACTAGCCTTAGTGTGTTTCAAAACCTCACATACAACATCATTCATCACCTCCAACATCACATGTTCGCAACATCATTCATCACCTTCAACGTCCATCACTTTATAAAATCCAATTTCTAAATCAGATTCAGCCAAGTTCACATTGTACTCACCTACTGATCATACACCCCTTAAACAAAACCAAGCTTTAAAAACCAAAACTAAATCTGTGCTCTAAGTTAGTTTATTAACAGATACAACAGAGCACAAATCCAAATATCTACGTAATAATTGGGATATTATAGGTAGTCAGCCGCAATAAGATAAGTACGTACAAAAATGATGACAAAAGGGATTATTACAACGCCATAAATTCCAATGTCAGGAACCATTCACCTCCAGTATTCTGACAGATCTACAATGTGATAAAAAGTACATTATATAAATAAGACCACTTAGTAATTGGTACTATCCTCTTCTCAAAACCGAAATTACTTCCTCCTCTCTTTTTTATTCCTTGAGAGATTTTATTCTCCTTTTTCGCATTTGTCTTGTCTGGCACAAAATTTTCCTTCCCTCAAAATGCAATACCCCATTTAAATAGGAGGATTGTTTCCGTACGCAATCCCACCATGACTAGGAGTGATCCCCACGATTGGGAGGGCAGTGTCAGGAGTATGGAAAGTTTCCTCCTCTCGCCCCCTCAAGAACTTTCCTTCCTCTTGCTCTTTCTTAAAGAATCCAAGATGGATCACTTTCAACAATAAATAGTGTACCACGTGCGATGGCTCATGATTTGGGCGCCCCCTTGTTTTAGTGGCATGGGGAATTCTCTTACACTTGTTGCCAGATGTGGCCGATCAATTAAAATGTTGTTAAGCATAAAATTCGTCCTTCCATTTCTGTGGGATTTACAAACTTTGCATCAGCATTTGCTTGTCTACAACTGAACTTCCTAAGAGGATTCTCCATTGGTTAGATCCTCTATCGTCAAGCTTCTACTTCAGCAATCCCTTTTAGGTTTCATTTTCTTATTAATCAGGGATTTAATACATCAATCTTTGTTGAGACTGGGGCTAATAACAACTATTTTCTCATTGTGATGAAATCAATCAGAAGTCACCTTAATGCCTGCACCGCATCCCAGTGGCATCGTGATATCTTCATTAACATAGGCAACACTTGTTTGACATGTCACAACGTGTTGGATTTCTCACATTGGCATAATGTAAGTTATGGTTCATGTACGAATATCACACTATACTTTAACCAACCACTTTCTCAATTTTTCTAAAGCATTTTTTACAACTTTCTACATAATACGAAGAACATCAATTCGAACACTCATTTCATTTTGTTTCTAATGTCTTAGCGACTCATTCCAATGAAAATTACTTTTTGCAGTTAAGGCTTCCTGGCTTCTAGTGTAGTGGCAATTAAGGCGAGATGTGAAACTCAAGAAAGAAAATAACCACTGCCCTTCAGGGGTGGCAAGCCAGGACCTATTCTTATTGAAACGAAGACGAGATCCCACATAGGCTTCTCAATTAGAAAGCCACCTCTTGTCAGGTGGACTCTAAACCAACAAGTGAGATACATGAAACAAATCCGAAAATGGATAGTTCTGTGCAATGAAAGCCAACCCCAACGCAAATTCTAAATTAAATTACAAACTGGGAGTGTGCCACTGCCCCATAACACCAAACAAGGGGCATGGAATCACAAGCCCAAAATGAGTTAATGTGGACATTACCCACTATGTACCACAGAAACAGAAATTCTGGACAGATGGATGCATTTACGTAGCATTCCAAGTATCTAAAATGAAAATGACGTTAAATTTCCTAACGTACAAGAGCATATCTAATTACCTTTAAAAAATAAGATAGCTTAGCCATAAACAAACGATAATAACAGGGTAAAGGTCGTTGGGTAGGAAGGTATCATCACTTACAATAGGAAGCCATACAAAATAACAAGACAGCTTACAAAAGAGTTAGAGCTAAGTCATTAAAAGAACTGAATAAGCTTTCCCATGGAAAGATGACACTTTGTGCATCATTGTCTATTCGGAAGGAAGCAATAATCTACCACTCACGGAAATAGTTAAGATGCTATATATTTTTTTAGCTCTTTCCTAATA
The DNA here is from genome assembly GCA_039654745.1 of Houttuynia cordata. NCBI lineage: Eukaryota > Viridiplantae > Streptophyta > Magnoliopsida > Piperales > Saururaceae > Houttuynia > Houttuynia cordata. The sequence goes on along the minus strand of CM077505.1, from coordinate 43,586,627 downwards.
GCAAAACTGCAATTGGAAAACATATACATGAAAACCTAAGATTGTAAAGTATAAAACTCATCATGCAGACCAATTTGGCAGATGAATACCGCTGTTTCAAATAATATACTGGCAGTCTGGCTACCTTGTATATAATCCTACCAAGGACGCAAACACTTCAAATCCTATTATACTGTTTAAACGTATAACCCGAGCTCCCCTCATTCTCGAACCAAATACATTTTTTAGCTCAATAGATTTAACTAAAATTTAGACTTACGCTTGGTTTACTTTCTCAAATAAGTTGAATTAGGCTGATGATGATAAACGATATACACTGATTTCAAAATACTGGACTGAGTTAATAAATTAGCTTGCAAGGCAAAAAATATTTATGCATCCTTAGTCATACAAACTTCGTATATGAGAAATGCAAGAGAACTTTGGTGATTCAAAGCATCATTAGAAAATAACCATGATTTCTAAGTGAGTCTTTAGAATTTTAATGGCAGGGCAGTCTAAAAGTTACAACAAGCACGAAGAAATTATAGTCAATCTGTAACTTAATAAAAAAGGATGCAATTTGAAGTTGCTTAACACTGCCGCGTTTTAATAGGAGTACACATACCTAGAAAATTCTGGTTTTGTCATCAAATTGCTAATCATCAAGATTGTCATTGCCAGTAGTTTATAAAATTCTACTCCTTATTGCTTCTCTAGGCCAAGGCAATAGAAATAAGATCATGAGGCTTTGCTTGGAAAACATAATCAGCTGAAATGTTCATTTGTCATCAAGTGGTGTAAAAAAACACAAAGTTGCTTCAAACTTGAAAGAGTTGCAACGAGAAACTTGTGACCAAACAAACAGTAGAAGAACAAAGCCCTAAATTTTGAAAAGAGAGGGTGTGAGAGAAAGGAAGAAGACCTTGCGGAGAGCTGTGGCGAGTTCGCCACGGGTGAAGTTGGCGGTGGCAGCGGTGGTCAAGGGAATGCCGTTGCGGAACTGATAGAGATGAACGTTCTTCTGAATGTACTCGGTGAACTGAACCCTATAATAAAGAGATGATGGAGGTCGAAAATTAGGGCTAATTAGCAAGAAGGGAAAGAGGAGAAGAGAGAGAGTAAGGACCTGTCTCCAGACTCGCCGCTGGCGCCGAGGAGCTTGTGGGAGTCGAGGACCATGATCTTGTCCTCGTTCGACTTGTGGACGAGGATGCTATTGACGGCCGAAGTGTCGGCCACCACCAGCGCGAAACCTTCTCCCACCAGACCGAACACGCACTCCATGATCGATCGAGCGATCTCTCGATGGATGATCAAAATCCAATGATCGATCGAGCGATCTCTCTCTCAATCTCAAAACCAAACCCTATGCCTCTCTTTCTTCTTCTCCACTCCAAAACCATCAGCACTAGTGCAGGGTTTCCATTTCATTCTCAGAATTCAGAACACAACTGCTTGCAGGCACAAGAGTGGCCCTCAATGCTGGGCCCACCCTTAGCCTGATATGTCCGCCAATTCATTTTTGGGGAAATTATATAAAAAAATCTTCAAAAAAATAAAATTTTCAAAATGACAATTATAGTAAATATTTGCCGGAATGGTGCTATGACAAGCCACGTAGGCACCCGCGTCGCGCGGGCGCTTGCTTGACTTTTTTTTTAAATTAAACCCACCGACGCCTCTCCGTTCGTGCTTTATGATTTTCGTCCCATTTTAAACGGGTCATTACTTCAACGATGCATATCTCTTTCATTTCTAATTCGTTTTTGCCCATTTTTGTTCATTCTTCCTTATTTTAGTATTTTTTTCTATTCATCATGATATTACAAAGATGTTGAGCCATCACATACTATTTATCATAGTTTTTTTTATATTTTTTTCGATAAATAGCATGCGATGGATCAACATCTTTGTGATATCATGATGACCAGAAAAATTACTAAAAATAAAGAAGAATGAAAAAAATAGACGAAAATGGATTAAAAATGAGAGAGACATGCATTATTGAAATTTGTTATGTTATTAGCCTACTACTGTGGCAAGACTCATCACTCAAGTCTGTTCCAAAAAAAAAAATTGTTTTATATAGAAAGGAAAGTGTAAATTATTTACTTTATAGTGTTTAGTGATGAACCAAGACTAATTACTCATTATTTGAGTAGTAGACTTTAGTTATCTCTTTAATTCTTTTTACTTGTAATTGTAGTATTACAAGGTCGATCCTCAGAGATTGACTAGTGTGATTAAGAAATCAGTTCAAAGTAGCAAACGAACTACTAAGGCATCAAGGGTAGGTCATTGTAATATCTAATGAGGTACTTCATGTATCAATTTTTCTCAATTAGGGGCGAATGAAGATTCTCCCTAATTGGATAATATGAACATTAAGAACAAAACTATCACTTTGGTTAAATGAAGGATTAAATATTGAAGTCTTCAAGAATTCTATGTATCAAAATCACAAAAGATCAAGAAATAAATCAAGTATCATATGTATTAGGAAAACAAAGAAGCAAGAGATAAACAATAATTACTATTTAAACATCATTTTAAATATCTAACACATAATGATTGACCAATATTTAACATGAAATAAACCTCATTAAAATATCACAAATCCCTCCTAGCCTTAGCTAGGGGCTTAGCCAACCATTACAATAAAATAAAATAAAACTTCAAAAAAAATAATGAAGAAAAGTTGAGGAGAGAGAGAAGTGGTTGTCCTTGGAAGAGGTAGAGAATTTGATGCCTTGAAGAAGAGCGTGGGTATTGCTTATATAGTGGTTGAAAAAGTTTAACAATAGAAAGGCTCCAATCAAATTTCCTATCATTACTCCATGATTGAGTCTTGATTGATTTTGAGCATCACTAATTGATTTTGTCTAGCTTCCAATTAAAGAGTGTTGGCTTTTCTTCTTCCAATCACAGCTCTTCATGGTCATTTCTTGATTGCCAGAATTATCTTATAGTTGATTGTCAATGATTGCCTTGATTAGCTCATAGTTGATTGCCACTGATTGCCTTGATTAACTCATAGTTGATTGCCACTGATTGCCTTGATTAGCTCATAGTTGATTGCCAATTATTATCTCCAGCAGATCTTCACAACCTCTTAAGTACGGGCTTTAAAGCTTCAAGATTCACAGGTCGGCCCATCAAAGAATTACCTACAACACACAATGAGCTTACATAAGTTGATATCAAATTCACAACACTAGATCCATGGATATAAAAATAGTTGTGGCTAATTTATTTTTGCACATTTAAAGCCAAATAACATTAATATCACATGTTAATGTTTTAACTTAACAAATACTCATTTTGCCTAAAATTCTACCTAGCCTTTAACTAACTGTAAAATAACATAAGAAATATGAAGTTCAAGGCATCTTAAATTAACATAATTTTGAGCACATCATTTAGAACACTAATGGATGGCTAATTTAGGCCTTAGAATGCTTATATCCTTTGAAGTCAAAAGAGTATGATTATGAGTTACTCCATATGTCAATATGTTTTTAGAATTTAAATGGTAAAAATTTTAGTTGTCAGACCTTCTAATTCTTATGTCGTAAAATAAAAGGGAAAAAAATTCGAGCCTAGGCCGAGCTTTCCAGTATTGGGCATTTGAGCTCAAGTTCGATCCGAGCTATAAAAATCTTAATGAGCCAAGTCCGAGCTATGAAGGTACAAGGTTCGTGTGAGCTGAGCCGAGCTCAAGCCTCGAGCTGAGCCAAGCTCAAACTTGATTCTGCTTGGCTCATTAACACCCCTACATGAGATTTCATAATTTAGTTATATACAAATATAAGTAGAAGATGGTTTACATGAGATCATTCTCATATAAAAGAGCATGAGACCAATCTTTGGATCGTTGGATTCTGATCCGAGGGTGGGTATCAAATTAGTGGGCAGGTGATTGTGTCAAATCAGTGGGTAGGTGAGTTCTTTGTAGATGTACGGCTATGACATGATTTGGCCTTATATAAATAATATGAGAGCGATCTTATTTAAACTTTTCCCATATAAGTATGCTATTAGTTTTAGGAAGAACAAAACATTCTTGTAGAAATAAGCTTTACCATTCAAAACAAGAAAAGAAATAACAGAAAAAGAAGGAGGCAAAAAGAAGAAGGTAGCCTAGGAAAGAGAAATAGTCCACTAAATATGTCATTTGAACTACAAAATGCACTTTTTGTTGGGTTTTAGGTAGTGGGCTCAAGTGGAGTTGGACACAAAGCCCATTATATGCGTTCCAAGACCCATTTGGAGAAGAAACACATGTTAGTGATCTAACTTTAGAATTAGAGGGAACTTTCAATCTATGGGGACCTTTGGATGCAGAATTAGAGGACTGGTTCTCTTCATTCATAGATTCATGTTCAGATGCAGAAATAGAGAAGAAACAAAAACTTCACATGAATCCCCAATTCTTCCCCTATCAAACAAATCTCTTCCCCAGATGGTTCGTGCAATTTGTATAGGCGGCTTGTGAAGAAGAATTGGCACTTATGCAATCCTGAATGAAAGATGTGCATCCTCGCGAGAAGCCTTTTCCCTCCATGCCCTGAGATCCCTCAACGAAGATATGGGTCAAATTCATCAATATGCGCATGCTCATCGTTCCATATGGCGTCATTAATTTCCTCACGATCTAACCCAAGGGACCTGCTCCTAAGATGCTATTTGATGCCATTATTTGCTTATTTGTAATCTTATCTCCTCTAATTATTCTTGTTCATCCATTTTTTTAACTCGAACTCATAAGAAAAATCCTTATCTCCATCCAAAATCAATAGCCAAAACAAGGTATAACTATGCAATTCAATCTTCGTATTTGATTATCACAGCAACCAAAAATATTAATGAGGACCAACAATATAAACTTCACATTCATTATTGCCAGCAGGACCACTAACCAGTACGGTTTTTCTTTAAGATACTTGTAAAGTTAATTTATAATGTCTCACATTGTAAATATAATTAGAGTAGTTCTATACAAAATTAGGCCCATCATAAGGAGTATATAGGGGTTAGGGAAGGGAGGACTGGCAAATGGCAATGCCCCCTGGCGCTGGTTGCGGGCAGTCTCTATGACCGTCAACCAGGATCCCAGGTCGTACAAGGTTAGAAAGAAGAAGCCAGAGGAAACTAGGAGGAATAGAGCGAGCAGAGTTAGTACTTACATACTAGGCCGACCCACACAATCTAATGAGCATTTTTTTTTACCGCAGTGAAAAAATCTGAGGGGCTCAATCCTACTGTCACAACCTCAAGAAAAGCTCAGCCTTTGCATTTGCACGCCGCAAGAGACAGAAGAGTCAGTCATTTTTTTATGGTAATTAGAATCAGTGATTTACCATGAACGATAGTTATATAACTTACATGACTCTCTCTCTCTCTCGGCTAGATGTGAGTTTTTTTTGCTAAGATAGATATGAGCTTTGTTGTCTAAAAGTGGAAAAATTGAAGCTTAATTTGTATATATCATTATCAGACATTAGGTATCGTAATGGGGTGATGGTCAATAATACAACTGTCGGCGTATAATATTGAAACAAACTTGATATGTGTGAAACACAGCTATATCATCAAATGTAGACCTTCTGCATGTAAACTTTTATGTACAGTAACTGTAGCCTGCTTATGTTGCTGCAAGCCTGCAATCAACCATCATATAAGTACACCCTCAAGGCCTCAAAAACCAAATATTATATTATTTTGTCGACAGATCTTAATTGATGCCTTAATTATACACGGTATATGAGCGATATAGACTAGATAGTTGTATAGCTAATTAATAGCTTGTCATATCGTGTTCAAGTGATGACCTCCCCCAATTTCACCACAAGCCCCCACCAAACCTATTTGATTATTGTTTACGTCAGCAGAAGACGACTGGTGTAGGCCAATCCTCTTTGGGATAGCCCTTCTCCCTCTCCCTCCCCAGCCCCACCCCTCCACCAAAATTAAGTGACAGGCTCGTCCCAGCCTAACTCAAAATGAAACACCATGTGGCTATTGACTAGAAACAACGAACAGGTGTATCACATCAGCCAGGCATCCACTGAAGCCGGAGAATTGTAGCCAGAAGATGGCCTGACACACTCCTCAGTTCTAGCACAACGACAGGAGACCACCTTAGGCACCAGAAAGGGTCATCCCCTCACCATTTATTGTACCCCCACCTCAAGTGGGTAGACTTCAACTTCAGAATTTACTACCATCACAAGCTCGCCCCTTCCTCTATTCTCTGCAGGACCACCTTATTTACAACTTCAATAGCAATGGATTTTGGAAGGACTACAGTGCTAGCTAGCCTGCCTCTCTCTTTTGATAGATTCACACTTGCATTAAACTGTTGGGAGGATTTTGCCGCTTCCCTTATCTTGTCTCTGGGAGACAACTCAACTCAACTTGTGAGCTCTGTCCATGGTCTTTGAACAAAAAGAAGTGTAGCTTAAAATGACTTTCAACATAGCCGCACTCAGACAGTCAAACAGAGGAGTGTAGCCATTTACTCCGTTGTTGCTTCCTACTTGTTTCACCGATTCATCGTAAAGTGATAGTGAAAAAAGCAAAAAAGAGTTATTTTTGGTGATACAGTATTTCCACTTCTACTTGTGGGACAAGATCTTAATTGATAGTCTCTTCATGCAATAGTTCCATTGATGCGAAAGAGGAGCAAGAATTACGCAAGTTGGGCAGTCCGATAATGAGAGGCCGGCAGCCTAGCCTGTACTGTACATTTTTTAAGGAAACGAAGTTTCATGGCTCACCCAACCTCAATCTTACTTCATGCCCAACAATGAATGTATCTGTCATGATTGCTTTTAGTATCTCGTCCATTGATCCTGCCAAATCCAGGTTTGGTTTGAAGTGTGGCTTTTGAAGGACAAGTAGCACAACGAAAAAAATTTGAAAAGACAAAAGGACATCCTTAAGAAAGGAAAAGAGCAAGCAAACCAAGTCAACAAAAATTCTCCTTTTCTTATACAAATCACTTGGTAATGATTATACATTTCATCTTCAGCTCTGAAGATTTTGCCTACTCTAAAGAATAACCTTAAAGAGTAATCGTTATTTTTTTGTCATCAGTCACTATCTGTATCTTCAGTCGACACCCACAACTTCTTCCAAAGAATCATCTCTAAATAAATCGTTAATACAATATATCATCCCTAAAGAAGACAGCCACAACTTGTTCTGATAGAGTGACTTTTGACGGGAGAATTGTTAGCATCTCTCTATGTACAGATTGCAGTTCACAAACTTTTTTGTAGCCAAAAAATCTGTTCAAAAGGAAGAAGACAGAATTCATGATTAATAGTTGATAAGAACAATTTAACTCAAAGACAGTATGTGGGCCTACTTATGGATTAGTGGTGAGAATAATTTGCATACACTGGAATAATACTAATTGTTTGCATGAAAAAGAGAATGAGAAAAATCAGTATCGCATTCAATGTAGCCTAAACAGACAAAAAAACAAAACATAAGGTTGCCACTTGCATTCTTGATATCTGTTTATGCTTTTCTTAAGGTAGGCCAAACTGTCAAACATACGAAGTGGATGAGAATTTGCATTTACAAAGGATTACCGTGTAAATAGTATCTTGTTGCAATAACTATTATGTCAGTCTCTGTAAAATTGTAAATGCTAAGGGATTGACCATTTCAGAGATGCCTGCGTTCATGATTCTGCAAGCTAGGAAAAGAACAAGAAAATGTTTGCAAGAATAAAAATGAGAGTAAAAGAGATGAATTATTTGATAAGAACGAAAAGGCAAAAAAAAAGACATAAAACTAAGCCACCTAAAGACAATGAATAAATAAATAGCATATGTTTATGCCTCCAAATTACCTCTTTCAGAAGAACCTAAGTTCAGTGTACCCGTGTGTGTTTGGCAACAGTTCTTCCACTTCGATCCTAGAGCTAGAATAACTCATACTTCTATTCATTTCTCTTTGGCTAACAGATTCAACCTCGGCCACGAAAACACTATAAACTGGTCTGTGATCTGAAAATCTTGATTCACCACGAACATAAGATAACTGATTGAGCCCTCTTCCATACCACAATATACGGTCGCACCTTCATAAACATTTTCATAAGAAGTTTAATACACTCAGTAAACAGTACAAATGAATTCCACACACGTAATATTTGCTTTTTTTACCAAGCAGGTGTCCGTCGCTTTTCTTTAGGGTACATTCTGTCTCCTGTATACCTATCTGAATTGTTAGAATATTTGTAAGTTGGTGGGAAATATATCTTTCCTTCATTCCACCCCAGAAAGACTCGACCACGTTTTTGTTCAATTCGAAGCTGAAACATAAATTGTCAGAATTTAGACTAAAGAACATTAGAGAAGCGATAAAAATGAGGAATATAATCCTTCTTTCCTCAATATATAATAGGTTCTGAGAAATACATGATGCTACCTGATCATTCTCCAACAAAGCTCTCCAGTTGTGCATTTCAACAAGAGCCTTTGCAGAACGATAGGAAAGTGCAACGCGGTAATTTAAGTCTCCCATCCAAATTACTCGACTGGAAAAAGATTGACAAAAAAACTTTTAAAAAGAAGTATCCTTTCTCATCAACCAAATGATTGAGGAGTCATGATATGTAGTTGACAGTTGAATGGTTAGCATTGATATACTTACTCATGCTCGAGAATGGTTTCAGGTGATTTCTCTTCACCATGACAATGAACTGGGGGGAACCTTGTCTTCTTCAGTATTTCCATCACATCTGAATTCCTTTTTAGCTCGTCCCCCTCCTTCTGCCCTGAGGTTAAGTGGGTACAGATGAAACAAAAGCTTGTCTGGTGCAGCGACATACTGATCGAGATTGATCCCTGAAAATAATTGATGTTGGTGAGTCCATTACTACAGTTGAGGAAAAATTAGTCGTAGATAGTTCTTTGCAGAAAACACATTTATCACAAGAGAGCCTACCTTGTTCCCTAGATAGCCCATGAGACCACGTCCTACACAAGAGACTTTCAAGTTCTTGCAACTAGCTCTCAAATCACTCCGCACCCAAACTGTAAGAAATATCCCAACCATTTGTTTGCTTGCCAACAGGCAGTACCTCGAAGGACCTGATAATGATCTCTTCCTTTCCTCCATGGAAGCAGCTATTGTATAGGACATGGGTGAGAGGAAATCACTTGTACGAGGTGATTCGAAGGGTCCATTTTCATCATCAGATGATCCACCCCACCTAAAATTTGAATCATAATCACTTGGCCGGTGACTATAGATTACGCGATCGCAAACACTAAACCGATGGTCTACCCAAGGTTGCGGGACTGATAAGTCATTGTCCATTCTCAAACTCCGACTGAAGGACTGGAAAGACCGTCTATGGAAGAAGGATGAATTCTTCTGCCGAGTCGAGCCTTCAAAGTCAGCATGAAGTTCCACTAGGGGATGAGGGGCAGGGGAAGGAGTATGATAACCAGAGGACCCACTGATCCCTGGAAGATTGTTTAGAGTCTTCCTAATGAGCGCCAACCATTTTTTTGCAGGCCCATTGTCCTCAGAACCTAGAACGTTTCCAGCATTTAGAGGCACAATTTCTTGAAACCTGAAAAGTAAAGTTAATCAACGATAATGTTCTTTTTTCTGTTGTCAAGCCATTTCAGAAAATAATCCAATAGAAGAGTATGTAAGAACCAATACCCCAGGACATAGATATCAGCAGGGGGAGAAGTGTGAAGCCAATCATCGAGATTCAAATAACTTGAAGGAGATTTCCCGCCCACATTCCATGTCGCCACAAAAACTCTAGAGTTGCAAAAAAGTCAACATCCAACTCTTAGATATTAAAATAGTGCAATTTTCGTTTGTAATTCATTACTATAATGCAATTGACTTATGATAAACACTTGCTAAGTAAAATGTGGATGATGTAGTACCTGTGCTCTTGCCCATCAATGACCTGTCGCACATCTAAATCGATCATACCATGGTTAGCTCTATCTGAATTGTTGTAAACTAATCTCTCTGTGGACCCAAACAGCAAAAAAACAATCGTATATGAGAATGTAAGATAACGGAAAGATGTGGTCCAGAGGGAGGAAAGGGTGTGTATGATGGAAAACCTGTTTTGCTTTTCTTCAGAGTGCATGCTTCCCTCTCAGAGAAGCTGGTCCTCGCCCATTCAACATCAACACCTGAAAAAGAGAGCCCGCCCATAAAGTTGAATAAAGCTGGTGATTAATCACTGTGGTGTGCATCCAACCCATGATTCGATTTCTTTTCTTTGTTTTTTTTATTGTAATCCATGATTTAATTTCACATAACAGAGAGAGAGAGAGAGAGAGAGAGAGAGAGAGAGATTATATCAAACTGAATTAAAAAAACGAAAGTGGGAAAAAAATCCTCCGCATGTAAATGAAATAAAAACGATCTCGAATCAACAAAATATGAAACGATGAAGAAACGAAACACAGATATTGTCAAGGTAAAATAACATATAAAATTCGAGAAAAAAAGAGGAAAGAAATTATATCAGAAATTTGCAGGGAAAAAAGGTATTATTCAAAACAGGAGAAGGCTAACTGTTGTTGTATCCGAAATTTGCAGCAAACAAAGGAAAAAGGGGACTCTAATTATTCTTGGATCTTGGGAAGGAAGAGATAAAACCAGAATCGAAATTCAAAGATGAAGTATTCGGAAATGAGTCTAGCTACAGTATATAATACATATGAAACATAATTCCATGAAGAAGAATCTTGCAAAGAAAAAAAGAAGCAGAAAAGACAACATTTGGAAGAAAGTACAATACAATTCCTGACCAAGTACAAATGAGGTAACAAGAGAGACCAGACCCACCTCCTTGAGCAACTTCATCTGCATGGAAATCATCTGCCTTGCTCTTGATATTGAACCATTTCCTTACCAAAGTCTTCGACCATGAGAACTGAAAAAAAAAAAAAAAACAAACATTGAGATGACTAGAGACTAGAGGGCTCAGATTTTGTGAAAGCGTCAGAGGAAGAAAGAAAGACCTTGCTTGTCTTCTGGTTTCCATCTCTCATTGTTTCAGTAGCTCTTCATGCAGCTCCAAAAGAGCTACACTAACTAATTTTCACTCCTCAAGATAGTTGGGCACTCTGGTTCTTGATTGCAACAGAATAAACAGGCAAAAATAAACTAAAATCAGCTAACAAAATCAGATCTTGTCTCACTTTGAGCTCATTCTTTACTTTGCCTACTCAAGAAGAGGAAGGATCAGTGGCTCCTGCCACCCTGGCAGAAGGAAATATGAATTAGGAAGGTGGCAAAGAAGAGAAGAGGTACTTTTGTTAAAGGAAGGAAGGAAGGGAAGAATCTAAGAGAAGGGTCTTTCCTTCGTGGGCTTTGCCTAAAACCAACAAGTGAAGGAGTTGGAGGGAAATAAGAGGAGGCAAAAAACTGCTGAGTGCAGATGGGGAAAGGTGGAATTTGCTAGCTGACATGAGACAATGCAGGACGACAAGAAACAGTCTATAATAAGAACTGAGAGAGAGAGACAGAGAGAGAGAAATGTGGGGAAGGAAGGCGCTGCTGAGATGAATGAGATCAGCAAAACCTCGTTCTCAGCAAGACAGCAACAGCTAAGTATGGAATTTTTGAAGGGAATAAAGTTGCAGGGGAGAGGAGCCGCTTCTCTCTTCTCTCTCCATAGTCTACTTTGAATTTTTTTATTATCTTTTTAAGTCATCCAGGAGGACTTTTATTTATTTATTGAATGGAGAAAGGCTTTTATTTATTGAATGAAGAAAGGCTTTACTGATCAGTAAATCTTTGTTTCGGTCTCTTTCACCCACTCTCCAACTGCTACTTCTACGGGATCATAGATTCCCTCATTTTTGACTTAGTACATAATAATGACACTCTAGAACAAGAAAGTAATAAAAATGAAAACTAGAAAGAGTCCACACTTCTCAGTAGCCTAGGCAGCTTGGCTAGCCAGCCATCCCCTTTTGTCCTCTCTCTCCTCTTTACTTCCCCAGTAGATATCTGCCCCCCTTGGGGACAAGACCTTACTCCTTTCTAAGCGTTCCCTTGATTTCCATCCTCATTGGGTCTTCAATGAAAAAAAAGCAGTTGCGAAAGAAGGGAAAAGTGAAAGGTAATTCGTTAAAGAGAGCGAAAGGAAAAGAAAAAATTCAGCAAATCCTACCTGATGATAACTTATCTTTGGAGTTCATACTAATTGAGTCAGAGTATTCTTTTTCTGCAATACTTTCTATGCCCATTGGGCTCAATGTGTCCTGGGTCTATGGGTTGGCCAATTTCCAAAGGGAATGTTCACCTGGATGCTTTCCAGTGTGGAAGGATTTTGGGGGGGAATTCTATGAGTTTTTTTGATGATTTCTAGGGCTTTCTGGCTCCCAACATTTAGAGTGGACTACTGTCGCCCCCTTTAGTTTGAATCCTAAGATCACATTGATGGTTGATTTCATGGTTTATCATTTTTCTTTTATTTTTTTAAAAAAATCTCCTACCCTTTCTTTTTGTTGAACTGAATACTATATGTTGATTGTTTGCTGGCTTATTTCAGGGCTTTTTTATAGGGTTCAAATTTTAATGGGGGAATTACGGTTTAAGGTTACGAATTAAAGGTAAATACACTTTAGGATTTGACCCTAAAGTGTAAATAATTTTGTATCCAAAAGTGGGAAAAATATGTGATCTCCCGGGTAATGTCCTCACCCACTTCCTACCTTTTTTTTGCCATCATCCCCATCATTTTCTTTTTTCTTTTTCTTTCCCTTTCTTCCACCTCTCTTCCCCTTCTTCTCCATCCCCTCTTGGCCGCTCTTGTAGCCGTGTGGGGGGCGTCTGCGGAGAAGACCCAGTCAGTGTCATAGTCGAAGGAGAGTTGCGACCGTCGTGTTTTGCGCTTCCATCTTCCCTTCTACCATTGCAAACAGCAAGGCATCGACGGAGAAGACCCAGTCAGTGCCATAGTCAAGGGAATACTGCCACTTGCGGAAACCATGGAAGTAAGTACAAAAAACATAGAATTTTTTTTTTGTGCAGTGGTGTTTGGTAGGATATAGCTCCCATGTGATTTAGACCATAAGCAATAGGTATTTTAGTTGTTCCCTTTAATGTGTGTATTGCCTCATATATCTATTATTGTGTTGTATAATGTGCTGCCTCATATTCATGTTGTTGTGCAGCAAGTTACAACGCATTTTAAGTCATTAAAGTCAAATTGTGACGCATTTTTAGTTAGTTACGTAATATTTGCGATGCCTAATTGTTGCAGTTGTGATACTTTTATTGCTAAGTTGCGATGCATTTGTGACTCTATTACAATGTTAATTTACTTGAATTGCTATAGCAGTGCGATGTTCTAATAGCTTACGACATGTTGAATTGTAGGTGGAAGGGACCAGTTTGTGGGTGTTTGTGTGCTATGGTGGCAACATTGATCATACCTCGGTAGCAATGTGACGATAGTTGGAGGCATATGCTACGCTCACACCCTTTTTCAGTTCATTTGCTAAAGTGTTGGCTGAAGATTTCATCATTGTAGAAGACAAACTATGTTTCACATACATGTACCCCGACATTGAAGATCTGACGTTTATGTCGAATGATCATACATTGACTGAGTTGAGTAACTGCTTTATGTAATGTGACTTTTGCAATGTGGTGTTGTGTGATGAAAGAGAACATCTAATTGTAGAAAATTCACCAAACAATACACTTGAAAGAAAGATGAATGTCAGTCCAGGCAGGAGTAGTAGCAGTTGATAAGCACATAATGTATACACATAATACAATCTAACACCTTAAGTTGCTAGTCCTAATTAGTTATTATCTAGGTTATTTAGATTGATTAAAGATTTAAGAGTTATTTATTTACTTTGGTAAAAATAAGAAAAATTGTTAAGTTGGACATTCTTCATGAACGAATTCGAATAACTATGAGATTTACTGATGGACATTGTCATCTGCAGGGTAAACTTCTTGACATTTGATATCGGCAACTCTATGGAAGTTGAGCAGGTTTCAAATAAAGATGGACAAATGGAATCAGATTGGACGAATGAAGTAGATATGGACTATGTTCCGGACAGCTTTGTCCAAATTGGTAAAGTCATTCTCAATTCAGAAAAGCTCAAAATAAGAAGGAACTTCAATTGGAAGGTTGGTCTGACATAAGACATGGCGCTTGGGCAAAATCAATGTCAAGATTAGATGAAATAGCTACAAAAGAGGAAAGATTTTCAGAATTTGGATTCTCAATCCGGATGATCAAGCTTCGACAAATCAGTGGTCAAGATTAATTGGTGCTCAGATTGGAAAGTAGCAGAGACAAGGAAAGAAGGGAACCTGGAATTGGTATGAAGTGCACAAAGTGCTAGTCGAGTTCAAAAGAAGGCTGTTGATTTGCTCCATAGAAAAAGAAAGGTGCTGATTTGCTCAAGAGGAATTGGAAGATTGTTATTTGTTGCTGATTTGGCTGGTCCTCTATATGGAAAGTTGTTGTTTTGAAGGAGAAAGAATGGCTCAATCTGGGAGGTTCATGTTATGGATGGAATGCTATAAAAGGAGGAGAATATAGAGCACTGCTTTTGGGGCCAACAGAGAAAAAGGGAGACAGATCAATTGTTGCCATCAGTCAAGAGAGTCATTAGAGAAGGAGGCCGACTGATTTCAGAGAACTACTCGAGAGAGAGGGACTGATTTCAAAGGAAAATGAGTGCTACTTGCTCGAGAGAGGGGTAGTACTGTTGTGGCTGCACGAGAAATAAGAGAACCAGAACTGGGGAGAAGAGGAGGAAGAGAGAACATAAGTGCTGATTTGCGAGAGAGAGAGAGAGAGAGAGAGCACTGATTTCAGTAGTCAAGAGAAACTGCTTTCAGCACACGAAGAGAGAAGAGTATTGCTGCTACTCAAGAGAGAGGGAAGAAGTGCTATTTTAGACTCGATAAGAGATAAAACTGATCTGACTCGAGAGAACAAGAGAGAAGAAAGAAACTGGTTTTGCACATGGAGAAGAAGGAGAACTGTGATTGTAAAGAACTGTTGTAGTCTCGAGAGAGAATAGAACTGAATTGTTCTTGCTCGAGCGGAGATTTGAGACGAGGAGAAAGAGAGATTGCAAACGAGAGGAGAAGATTGCTGATTTCAGACATGAGGAATTAGATTGCAGACGATCGAGAACCAGTACTGATTGCAGTCAAGGGAGAAGAGTAGAATTGGTTTTGCAGTCGGGAAAACAGAACTGATTTAAGAACTATTGCAGTCGAGAGATGATATGATTTGCATACGCCAATGAATCCTTCGACAAAACTGGCTTTTTCTTCCCCTTCTCTCATGTCTAACTAACTTTCTTTGTACTAAGACTAGATGAAACCCTAATTGAATTATTTGTGACTCATATTTTAATTGCAATTCAAAAGAAGACATCTTTATTCCATGTGCTTAATACAATTTTGCTATGATTATTCTACTTGTCGAGAGAGAGTAGAGTTAATTATTAGTGAGATCGAACTAAGGAATTGCTAATATTCAAGAGGTCTTAATAAATTCCAGGGTACTATATTGAATAAAGATTGAATTTTTGTTGTTGATCTTTGCTCGAGAGAGAATGATCTATTGATTTAGAGTTAATTGTTTAGTTGCATGTTAAAGAGGGTTGCACACTTTTCCCAATTATACATGACTTCGAGAGGAGCACGGATAGTTTATCAATTACAATTGTACGACTTTAACGGAGAAGAAAGCTATTTAGTTAGGGTGGATTCGAAGTCTCAGTATATTTCTCATTCGATTGTTTTTCACATAAAATTTCTTGTTTTGTTTAATTAGAAATCAGAACTTTTCATTGAAAGTTATTAAGCATAATCTTAGAATTAGGTTGAATTTCATACCAAGTCCTTTGGGTTTGACATCGTAGTCACTAGTTTATAACTAGGCTCGTGCAATTGCGAGTAAAATAAGTTAAATTCAAGACAATGAATTGGTGCTGTTGCCGGGGACTTGGGCAATGGTTTGACTGATTTCTAATGGCGTCTTGACTTGAGAAACCATAAATTGTTTGGACCATGGTATGTAACACCCAGAAAATTAGTAAGTATATTAAAACCAAAATTTGACCCTCTTAATATTTGATTTGATTATGTTTTGCTTGTAGGATTAAAGTTGGTGAGAAGAGCTTTCCAACGCCACCAACTATGAGCAATTTGGAGTTCGGAGTGAAAAGATATGAGAAATTAAATTTTTGGCTGTGGCTGCGATCGATCGCCAGAACAAACGATCGATCGACAAATTGAACCGATCGACCGCTTATCAAAACGATCGATCGTAGTTACTGTGATTATTGATTGTTTTGTTTCGGGTAAAGTGATCAATTGGCAATAATTGCGATCGATCGACTGTAACGCGGTAGTGTAGAAAAGCGCATGCAACGATCGATCACCGTATCATCGATCGATTGTCGATTGCAGTTTTGCGATTTCTACATTAATTTTAGGACGGATTTGTTTGGGAAAGATGCCAAATCCCAACTGGACTTAAATTGCACGTCTCTATAGGGATCTTGAGACCTTCTCATTAGTGGGAAGTGTCCATGATATGGAAAATTAGTTTAAGAAGGGATTCTCCCCAAACTCTATATAAACCCTAGAGAGTTGGTTTATGCTATTGTAAAACCAAGCCCTAGAACGTCCAGAGACTTTTCCCTTCTCCTTCCCACGTTCACCAACCTCCTATAAGGCTTCTTCTTGTGGGAGTTTTGTAAGAGCTTGGAGCGGGAGCTTTGGAGGAAGCGGAGGAGACGAGCAACGCGTAGAAAGGCAAAATCTTCGGTGAATTAAGAGTAGGATGGTTTTTCCCCTTTCCTCTCTTCTGTTATATGATATTTATAAGTGTTTTGATTCAGTACGTTAGAGTATTGTTTTGATTCTTATGAGATGAATGAACTGTGTCATTATTTCTATGCGTAGTGCATTATAATCATATGTGCATTCATGTTCCGTTTCTAGATGGGAATTCATACCTAAAGTCTGATGCTTTATTAGTTTTCCAGAGACTAGAAGTTTTGATATTGCTTGGTTGACCATGATCCACGTTAAGTCATGTGTCTTAATGATTGTCTTGCATTAATGGTCATCTTTGGGATGTATAAATGTTAAAACTGTGTTATATATAAAAGAACATGAGAAAGGAGTATACTTTGGTCATTCCAGATAATCCTAGGGTCTGTAATTGATCTAGGAGGGGAGTATATGGTCTGTTAATGATATATTATCATCTATAATGTGTTATTAAGTGAGATAATCAAGTTTAATTAAGAGTCTTAATCTCGGCCAGAACTATTTTTGTGCTAACAGCCTGTAATAAATAATTCATAACTAATTTAAATAAAATCAGAAAAATATGAAATCAGTGGTTAGAAAGTAGACTCATGAGGGTTTTATCAGTAAAACTTTCAGAGGTTAAGTATTACTGTACAGATCACAGTAGTCGTCGAAAGGGGACTGTTGTGCAGGAGGCAGTGAGCTGAATCTGATACAAAATACTAAGTATACAAATAACATCATATAATATGATATGATAATGTTTAACGTGTCAATACCAGTAAGTGGACTATATACTTATAGAATATCACAGTAAGAATTGGGTTAGAAGTAATCTAATTAGGATGGATAATCCTTTGATCAAGAGTTTCATAACTATCTATCTTAAAAGCGTTGATGTCGGTTTGTGATTCCACTTGGAATTCAAATCATCTAAGATTCTTGAGTATTCTTAAAATTCTGATTTATGTATTATAAAATTCTAATGCGTATGAGAAATTTCTATCTAGGGCTGAGCATGAAATGTATGTATTGATTGTATGGTACTCCTTGGGTGAGTTGTTATTATTCAAAGTGTTTGGGTTGTCTTGTTATTCCTAGAGTGATTTGCATGCCTTTGAGAAGCGTGTTATTCTATGCTACTCCAATGAGTGAGTTATGTGTTGACCAAAGACTTCGACACTTCTATCCATACTCCGTGAGAGAGTCTATTCTAGTAAGAGATACCTTATGATCTTAGAGTGTTGCGACCTCTATTCCTTTGATATATTGCTCATATTGTTTACATGATTGATTCTTCCACTGGAGATCTTGCGAGACTCTCCCCATGGTGGATTCATAGTATGCTCAATTAAGCCATTTCTAGATCTTGCGAGGTCACCAATATTTGTGGAGTTGCGATTCCATACTGCCCGAAGGGAAGCACTATACATACATTAGATTGTGGACATTACAGAAGGTCCTCAGTCTCCGCCCATCGTGTCCGTAAGCACTGGTGGGGCTAGCATCCTAGGCGCATGGCAGGGTTCCACAAGAGCACCCCTAGGGTGGTTCTGGTATAATATTTTAGTCACTTGCGAGCGACCAGTTCAGCGAGCAGAAATTGTAACTCCATTCACTATAGATGTTTGGAGCCTTTGACATGATTGATTATTCTCTCCTTACCCATATGTGTAGTAGGAGCCTTATTGATGTTTTCCTAGTTGGAATTGTTGTTGACTAACCTTTCAGGTGTATAGACCTTGGTTCAGTCCAGATGTTGTAGAATGTTCACAATTCTTTGTTATTCTTATTCTCTTCATACTGCTTGTTTTAATTCAGTGGGTTTTTACATCCTACTGAGTGTTTCTATGAAATACTCATGCATCCTCTGATGCAAGCGGAAATGAAAATTGAGATCAGAAAGTCGCAGGATTAGGAAGGCAATTGCAGGAGCCGTGAAGAGTTGGAGCTTATTTAGTTATTTGTTTGCTTTTATTGATGCTTATGACATTATTGGAAATTGTATGCCATAGATTTATAGGTTTATTTTATTTGATTTTCTTAAATGGATTATTATTAAGTAAATTCATTTCATATTATTCAATGATGTCTGTTATTGTATTACACTGATTGCGGGCATAATCAGTTACACATTCTTTTGAAATGATTGTAATCGGTGGTGAAATCGACGGTTCGGTCGCGTGCCTGGGATCTCTACCGCGAAATGTATCTCATTTGTTGGCTTCCGCACTCCGATCGAGGTATGGGATTTCGGGGCGTGACATGGTAAGTGTTGGATAGATAAAGATGGCTGGTAATTATGTTAGAGTCCTAGTTGAATTAGGAATATGATTTAATGAAGTAACTAGAACTAGTTTCCATTTTCAAACTAAGATTCTGATTGTTCAACCTGGCGCAGGAGTTGCCTGGCCCCAGGGTCAGGTGCAGAGATGTGTTTGGCGCTAGGGTTAGGTCTGGTGCCAGGGTTAAATATGAAGATTATGGATTAATGGAAATTTTAAGGGAAGATACATTCCTAATTGAAGTAGGATTAAGCGAAGTGTAACATGATGGGCTAACCTAGACCAGTTTCCATAAGAATTAGGAGTCTGATCAACTGAGCATGGCACTAGAAATATGCATGGTGTGAGAGATGAGATGCATAGATAAGTTTGAAAAGTTTGTATGTTCTGGAGTAGTGTTGCACAGTGGGCTAGCTTAGAACTAGATTACTCAAAAGCTAGGAGTCAAAACATCTAGAAGAATGTTTGAAGTTGGAAATATGACTCACGCCATAGATAAGTGTGAAAAGATAAGATTGTAGAGCCCTATTTGAAGTAAGAATGGTGAAGGATAGCACCAAGTGTTAATCTAGAATAGGCCTCCTCAGAAAGCTAGGAGTCTGATCAGCTAGAGGATAAGTTTGGCGCAGGATGTATTGTAGAGTAGTGGATTGACACAATCTCCTACATGATATACTTTGAGTTGGAGTAGGATTAGGAAGAGGAATCAGATGGATGATGGGAAAAGAAACCCTGTAGCAAGCTATTTAAGCAAGGAGTAGAGCTGGTTGGCCATTATTTTAGGCCGGCCCGTCTCTTTTCTTTCCCTTGTTTTTGCTCTCCTTTGCCATCACGACAAGTACACTCTATCCCTCGTCTCTTTCTCATTCTCCTTGTTGGATCCGGGAATTACATCAAGGAAGAGTGCAAAGCTCCAGGACTACTCGTGAGAAGAAAGACTACTACGAGGATACCAAGTAGGATGATTTTTCCACTAATTTGGCTTGGATTTTGTTTCACCTTGATGATCTCAGTTCTAGTATTCTAATAATGTTATCCTCATATTCATATTGCGACCAACATGCTGAGATTCGATATACATTCAATTATTCTATTGCTTGTGTATTTTTGTATGATAATTCATTGATTTCATTGAGATACATGATCATTATGTACATAAATCGTTTCTGTTACACTTATCATGACTTGGTGAAAATTCTATCTAGTATGTTCCCCCAGTTGAGGGTATATTGTGATTCATAACTTTTTCCCAGTTTAGTTGTCCCATGATTTGGATGAGTTAAGTCTTGTTTTAGTATTAAGATATTGCTAAAGATGAATATACGTCTATGAAGAATTATTTTGATCAACTCAGCTTCTTACACCTTTGAATTTCGTTATTATCAGTTGCTGATTGGCTGTCAAGAGTGTCATGTAGACACCTAATCAATGATTATGAGTTATGGAGTGTCCAGTATTAATAGTCTCATTGGTCAAACTTCTGTGTCTTGTGTCTAGTTGAAATAGACATACAATTCCTGATTCGTAGCCAAAAGCCAATACTTGTTCTCTATTGGACTCAATATGCTACTGGTCATTAAGATACACGTCCATGATTAGCTGTCCAATTTGTTTCATGGGTCCTCCTAGTGGTTAAAATAGTACAACCATGTATAGGATGAAAATTAAACTGAATTCTTCTTAGAGTACTAAACTAATGACTATTAGGGCTATGTAATAATGGGCCCCAACCACCTCCTCCTTCTTCCCTCTTCTCTCTCTCCATGGCCAGGGCAGGAGCGAGGTGGTTGAGGTCCACCCGCCATTGCCGCTACAGCTCGCCGCTTAGCTCGACTTCGATGGTTTCTTCTCTACTGGAGTTCCTCCTTGCTTCCTCCACTTTTCTGCCATCTGCCCAAGGTTTGGGCAGATTTGGCACGAAGAATGGGCACTATTGTCTCACAACTGCTTAGCTGGTCGGCCAGCGCTGCGGGATCAGTCGGCACTATTGCTATGTCCTTTCATCACTGCTGCGGCCAGTGATGAAAGGTAAGGTAAGAGTGGAGAAACCTTTGATATCTTTTTTTAAAATACAAAAGGGTCCTCTTCAAGTATGGTAAAGGTCACCCTTTACATTTTCTTACCATCAGTACATCTAGTAGTAGCAAATCACTCTAGTTGAATGTACTTACTCTCATTCTTCAACTTGTCTACTTCTTAGGTAAATACATCTTGCAGACTTACACCCAATGATGTATATATTGGGTCAAGACAAAAGTCGTCATCTTGACCTTGCTAATCTCCTTAAAAGAGATAACCTCAATGATGTTCTCTACTTTCGCAATCCACTCCTCAGCCTTCTCTGGATCATCTGTCCTATAAAGACTGGAGTTATCACTTTAAATTTATATAGGTGACTCATTTACCTTCCTACTTGTCTCTTGAAACTGCTCAATAGGTGTTTGAGTTGTCTACGTCAATGATTATCAATCATGTCTCACACAAATAAAGGTGAAGATCCTTCTTCTTGTGGTTCCCACCTCCAGTATATAGTACATTTGCTTGAGGGAGTTGATCTCCCGTTGATGTCTATACTTGATCAGGCGGAGTTCTTCCTGCTCCTTACGATTGTGCTCATACATGTGAAGGTAAACTACATAGAGGAGGTTATTATACTCTTGGAGGACCTCCTGATCTACACATGAAATATGCATTATATTATCTCATAAACTTATGTTTATGCTGGTGTTTGATTAGAATTTCTACTACTTTAATATAGTTTTTGATTTTTTGTAGGAAATAAGAGTAATACACAGAAATAAAGAGAAAAATAGCTCAAATAGTTAAATTATCATAACTCCGTGTACAAATGTCAGATTGGACTAATTCAAGTCTCATGTTAAAGTTCAAGAAGTCAGCTTTCCAACGCCACAACCACGCACAATTCGGAGTTTGGGACAAAAAGTTATAGCCATTTGAAGTTCATGAACAGTAACCACGATCGATCAGCTATCAATGCGATCGATCGCCAGAGCCGCAAAAGCAGTGTATTAAAGGAAACGATTGATCGGACCTCAAAACGATCGACCGTATCTACTGGACTTTTTCAATCGCCGAAGACAGTAACTATGATCGATCGGTATCATATGGCGTCGATCGGCAAAGTGATCGATCAGAGGAAAATAACGAAGGAATTGCGATCGATCGGCCAGCGAACGATCGTCAATACGGAGCGATCGATACCCGTGTGCGACAAACCGAAATAAGACCTATTTCGACTTGGATTTGGAAGGGGACTTCGTGATTTCTCTTCACTCTTATAAATAGGCCTTATGGGAGAACGTTTTGGGCACCACATATTCAACCCTTGGAGGCTAGAACAAAGGAGAGAAGAAGATGAAGAACATGAAGAACACGATGGTGATTTCTCTTCCAATGCAAGGCTAAACACCTTTCCAAGGCATAGATAAAGCCCAATAATCTGGTTGTGTAGTTTCTTTTCTCTCATCTTATGTTTTTACTCTAGTTGGTGTATGGATTTTATTGTGTAATCACCGTTAATTCAATAAAGATTTGTTCTTTGTACTCGAGAGAGACAAGAGTGAATTCTTGTGAGTTTCAATCCGAAGAATACTTGCGTATCCGAGAGGAACGTGAGTAGACTGAGGTGTTATATATCAATAAAATTTCATTGGTTTATACTCGAGAGAGATAGATCACAATTCCATGTTTTAATTGTTTTATGTGTTACATCCGAGAGGAGAGCACTATATTTTGAGTTGACAAGTGTATGTCCGAGAGGAATATGCTAGCCAATTGTAAATCTTTATTCAAAAGAGAGAGAGACGATACACTAGTTATTATGGTGGATTCGAAGCTTTGGTCTTCTCCACATTGATTAAAACTCAGCTTAGTAGTTAAAGTTCATAGCTTTATTTAGATTGAACAAAAATTGTAACTTTCTTCTCTTAAATTTGGTAAAAGATTAATCCGTCCCTGAGGTTCGACAACCCTTTAATACTCGTCGTAGTACAATTGCCTTGTGCACTTGCAAGGGTTTAATTTTAAACGATCAAGTTTTTTGGCGCCGCTACCGGGGACGGCACAATAGTTTACTAAATTCTTAGCATAGTTAGCTTTAGAGTAGTTTAGTTTAATTTAGATTTATTTTCAGTAGCTTAATTTCGTTCTTCTTCTTTTGCAGGATTAAGAGAGGAGCTGATTTTCGTCATCGTTGGAAGGGTCATCCCTTCCCACTGTTTGCACTCTCTTAACCCTCTGTTAGAGTAAATTTGGGTGCTTGGTGTTTTTCTTTTCTTTGTAGGACTGCATGGCGTACTAGTTGTCGCTATTAGGTTGCTAGTTGTCGCTATCTAGGGTTGATGCTTGCTAGATGTCGCTATTAGGATTGCACAGGTTTTGTTTGATTTTTATTGTGCATGCATGGTCGTCGCTCCCTGAACCCCGACCTTGCCTTTGACCCTGATCCTGAGCGACTCTATAGAATTTGTAGAACTCCTAGCCAACCAATCCCTGAAATCCATCCAATGGCGGACAACATGAACCTTGGGGGTGGGAATGGCCTAAACCAGAATCCACTAATCCCCATGCCCGTACCCTGCAAGACTACTACCGTCCCACTGCCTACACCTCCCCCTCCTGCATAATCTTACCAGAAAATGTGGCTAATTTTGAAATTAAGCCCAACATCATCCAGATGCTGCCCACATACCATGGCCAATTAAATGAGAACCCCTATAGGCACCTACAAAATTTCTTGGAGGTTAACACAACCTTTAAACTTACACTATCTGATGACCAGGTGCGCCTTAGGTTGTTCCCCTTCACCTTAAAAGATAGGGCCAAGGAATGGCTATACTCCCTTGAGCATAACTATTTCCACTTGGGAGGAACTTCAGGTCGAATTCCTCAAGAAATACTTTCCTGTGGGGCGGACCAATAAGATCCGCCATGAAATCATCACCTTTACCCAGACACCTAATGAACAATTCCATGAAAGCTGGGAGAGGATGAAATCCTTACTCCGGTCCTGTCCCCACCATGATGTGCCCAAGTGGAAATTAGTGGAAAGATTTCATGAGGGTGTGTGCGACCAGCACAAGACCCTAATAGACGCCTCTTGTGGAGGCACATTCATGAAGAAAACCCCTGATGATGCTTGGGATCTACTAGAGGACCTGAGCGAAAACTCTCTACACAGTGCCACCCTCTTGTGGAGGCACATTCATGAAGAAATCCCCTTACAGAGAGGTTTGACAGGTTTTTTTAACAGACTCCACCTTATACCCCGACCTCTCATGATGCCTGCACCATCTGTGCCAGCCCTATGCACACCATAGTTGACTGCTCTTCTGCTTTCCAATATCCAGATCTTGTACAGGAGCATGTCAACTTTGCACAAGGATACCCTAGAGAAAATAACCCCTAT
Source organism: Houttuynia cordata (assembly GCA_039654745.1). Classification (NCBI taxonomy): domain Eukaryota; kingdom Viridiplantae; phylum Streptophyta; class Magnoliopsida; order Piperales; family Saururaceae; genus Houttuynia; species Houttuynia cordata. The sequence continues at coordinate 43,562,111 of CM077505.1, read as the reverse complement.
TCAAATACCTACAACCCGGGGTGGCGAAATCATCCCAATTTCGCCTGGAAACAACCTGACCAAGGGCCAGCTTTCAATCCAGCCTTAAGACCAGAATTTCAAAGCCAGGCCCAGTCCAACCAACCCGCATCGGCTCCCTTTGGCCAATCTAATAGGCGACCTTCATTAGAAGAACAAATGAGCCAAATGAGCCAAATGCTCCTCTCCCACTTAATCGAGATTAAAACTGAACTGAAGGAGATAAGAGCAGAGCTACGAACCCAGGCCCAGCTTGTCCATTCTCATACACAATCTATTGCCAAGATAGAGACCCAATTGGGACAGCTAGCTCAAGCCATGAACGTCCTAAAGGTTCTCTCTTTGGAACCCAGCCATAAGTCTAGGGATGCTGACCCCATTGGTGTTTACGGGCACAATGGGCGGAGACTGTAGACCTTCCGCAATATCATAAAGTCTAAAACGTATGTGTGCCTTTGTCAGCTAAACTACAGAGGTTCAATAAAAATCGGAGATCACCATGGATCTAGTAATGGCTCGTGAGCATACTATGATTCCACCTGAGAGAGTTTCTAACAAGAACCCTTAGTGGAAGAAGCAGTTTACAGGGAATTGAATGGTAACTCATAACTACGTAGGTTGTATCAAATAACTCAAGTTTCTCATCTTGGTTCGACTCACATAGGAGTACTAATGAGATTCAATATCTGAATCAATAGTCGACTCACCAAAGGAGTAATAAAAGACTTGTTCAATCTTGATTATCAACTGACTCATGAGAGATATTTCAGCAAGGATCAACTTGTCTTATATTTTTACTTTGCATAGCCCTAGAAAGAAATTCCAACACATTGACTATAGAATTTGATAATCATCAAGTAGATGAAATACTAGGGTTCGAGAGTTCAAATCCTAGTTAGAAACTCTAATGACTCAAACGGTATATGAAAACTGCGAACACGCAGGACACTGCTTCAATTAAGAAGGATTTGACCAAAATTATCTTTTAAGTACATTATTCTTGTTGTGATCACCCTTACTTAAATCTTTTAATATTTATTAATGTTATCTTAATCATAACTCACCATATACTCAAATCTTACAGTAATAATGTTTAGAAATTCTAATACGCTTACTATAATTTTCACAATTCGAATTAAATTCTGAAATTTTTACTGTTGATAGTCCTCGTGCCTAGATTCCTAGCCAATAGACGGTATATATATTTTTATTTTTTTACAATTAGTTCTGACTTTTTAATTACCCCTTGTCGATGGAGAAACAATTCTGGCCGAGAGAGTCTATCTTAATTCAATGTGTTTTAATCGTATTAGATACATTATATACCACCTAGGATCATCATAATAAACCTAATTACCCATTCCCGAGGTATGTTACAGAACTTTTATGTCTCTAGTAGTAGGTAGTATTTCTCATATTAAGATACACTTTATTTACATACCACCATGTTATACACTTAGTATCTTAATTGCAAACTCTTTACCCAAATCGGATCACTAATCCTAGACAGAAATATGAAGTAGTAAAGTACCGAAAGGACATAAAAAGACGACCTTTTTATGAATCAAAAGGATTGTGACACTGAATTCAACATGAACCACAACAACAGGTCATTATCTACTTCGTTTTACAATAACTTACCCTTCTTGGAAAATACCTAATTTAGGACATCCAACAATAGATCAAATAATGAGACAACAAAACCTGGAACGTACATGATCAGATCATCCAAGCAATATACTAAGATGCACATAGTTGAACAATATGGGAAACCTCTTCTTGGAGTTAGCACAAGAAATATTACACATAGATCAATTAACATAATTCATGAGTGAATAGACATATCATAATCAAATGGATTTCTCTTATGGAATAATCATCATCAACCACACATGGGTAATAGATCACAAGGTCATCAAAGTCAACAATCATATTAGAGAAGTGAGTAAAAGTCATCCTACCACTTTCACAACGAATTATTTATCATCCCGAGTAGTGCTCTGCTTCCTCTTCACGAAATTGCCTTGTCCTCGGGATCGAACGTAGCCAATATTTGATGATTTAGCAAGGAAGAAGAGAAAACTCCAAATCTCCAAGAGGCTGGACTTTCATGTGCATGGCATGGTCCTCTCTTATAGGTTTTTATAGAGAAACCCTAATACAACTAGAAAATCTCCTTCCCAATCACTTTCTCCATTAGTTACACTTTAAGTTTTAATCTCCACCGTTGATCCAAAACCACCTCCTAGCCATTTAGGATGCTCTCCCAGTAACCCTCATCGATTTGGTAAGATTCCCAACTCAAAAATATCCTGAAATCATCAAAATCGGAAACTGCTCTTCTCGGTACGATCAATTGCAACATCATAGTACTTACGATCGATCGTTCGCAAGGCGATCGATCCGAAGTGTGAAACATGAAAATCACAGTAAAAATGATCGATCATCACACAAGGTGCTCGATCATGACAGCCTTTCGTTCGATTATAAAACTGACCCGATCGATCGCGTCACTTCTAGTGATCGATCGTGTTCAAAATTTCACACGATCACAACTTCTTATTCAGAAATCTAAATTTCACAAACCTTATGACAATGGAAAGCTTACCTCAAATACTTCAACATCAGCACCCGCCATCTCAACCACTCGTATTAAAGATTTAAATTTTTTGGGTGTTACAAGATCCTTTTCAATATCAAAGCCTTTGGCAACCACCTCAAATGCCAAAGGCTTTGACAACCACCCTAAGAAGCACGGATACGAAAACGGCGATACGATACGACACGATACGGACACGTCGATACGTCATTTTTCCAAAAAGTAGGATACGACACGGCTAATAAAAAAATATTTACTATTATTTATAAAATATTATTATAAATTTATAATTTAAAAATTAATTTAAATCATAATTTTTTATAGCTTTTAATACTGTTTTAATTTCCAGGTCAATGTTTAGGCACGTGGTACTGCACTCAAGTACCTGTTTTACTTACCTGCTCCGGCAGAGAATGAATGAAACACCTACTGCCCATTCTGACATGCCCATTCTGACATTTTTTCCAACCCATTCTGACATGCCCATTCTGACATTTTTTCCAACACAGTAACAAACTACTGTTGAGACTTGAAACTGACATCAAACCCTCCGATGCGCGTGTCCGGCTGTGTCCCATACGTATCCTATTTTTCTGGTTTTTTTTTTTAAAAAAATGGCACGGACACGCAGGCAGCCGTGTCGCCAGCGTATCCGTGTCGGATACGTGTCGGATACGGACACGGCTGCCATTTTGCCGTGTCCGTGCTTCCTAGCAACCACCTCTACCGCATCAAAGCTTTTGGCAACAACCTCAAGTGCAGACTCAGTGTCAGTGAACTCAAGTCCATCAACAATCTATCCTTTGTTGACTGCTAGAATACTCAGCTTGTAGTCAAGGGCCTTTTGCACAAACCACTTCAAAATCCTGGGTTGCAATCCATCCAACCGCTGTAACCAATCCAATGCACTAGTCCTTGCTTCGACTAATTTGAAGAACCAAAACTGCATAAATACATAATTAAGAATGAAATTAGTACATGAAATATTAATGGAAGAATATTGAAAATCCTCACAAGTTTATTAGATGACATTCATACCTGTAATATGGCTAAACAACAAAACAAGTTGAATCTACCTTTCCTCGTGTCCTCATAGGCATTTGTAACTCCTCTCCATAGCTAGGTATATACTTCCTTGCCCTAAGGATAATTTGAGAATGTACTCAAGTCCTCCTCGTCCATCATGGGCCAAAACCTCATTTCAATAAGGTCTCCTAACCTAGGTAGGAGGAATATGGCAATGATGTACAAAATATCCAACCTAATCTTGTCATGTTCCTTCATCTTTTTTCCTTCAAACAAATCCCAAATCATTGTTAAAGTGATTTTGGATTCTCCCTTAAACATTTTCTTCTTGAATGCACTAGAAGATGGGAGTCGAGACTTCTCGGCTGTAGTGCATAGCGGCTGCTTGAGAATTAGACAAACATCTAAGGCCTTAACTAGTCGACCACTTGTGAGTGATGAATCTTCAATGTATCTCTAAATACAGAATTGGAGAGACATCGATGGGCTTCACCCTTGATTGTCTAGCTAAATTCGGCAAGCTTTTTCATTGTGCACTTTCAATCAAGTTTAGCCAGCTACAATTGGACAAAAAATTGTAATAAGATAAGCATCTTTATATAATAATCAGCAACATTATTACGTTACATCATCATACCCTATACCATTAGTCTTTGCAACCTATGCAATTAACTTTCACAACCTATGTAATTTACCTTTGCAATAATTATATCGACCTTCACAACTAAATAAATTTTATTCAACTTTAAATAGAATTATTCAAGCATCGCAACAAAAGCAATAAACATGTGCAACCTATGTAATTTACTTTCACAACAATTATATCAACCTTTGCAACTAAATAAATTTCACTCAACTTCATACAGTTTACTCAACGATCGCAACCTATACAATTAAAATTCTCAACATTTTATATCAACCTTCATAACTAAATAAGTTCAGACTATTATTCATACAGAATCACAACCCATCACATTCTACGTAATTTAACTTGCAACTTATATATTTAATCCAGGCAAACCTTCGTAACTACATAAACAACTATTCTATACACGATTCTCATCCATAATTAAAACAAAAACAAAAGACATTCATGGTAGCCATTTATTGTCACGCCCCGAGTTCTCAAACCCCAATAACATGCGGAAGCGTTACACCAATAATGATCGGTGGGGTAGGAATCCGGGATGGACCGAATACTCGTTCGTCAACCTTCCCATTGTGCAAATATGAGTTTGTCAGGATCGTCATGACAGAAATAATATTCACGTAGACCGATGTAAAATAACTAAGTAAAAAGAGTAATTATCTTATTACAATAATTTAAATGCTCTCATAAGTAAACAAGTAAATAAATGGCACACAAGCTACAAAATCCAACATCCTCAAATAAAAGAAACAGAAATAAATGCCATCTAATCTTCAAGTCTTCAAGATCACCAACCTCCACGATGAAGAAACACTGATCACTTCTTTTCCACCTTAATCCCTGCATCAGAAGATGCGTGAGTATTCCAGAAAAAATACTCAGTAGGATACCAAAAAAAACTCACAACAGAATAGGAAATCAAATGTCTCAATAACAAACAGGTCCAACAAACTCAGGACTAACTCTTATAGGATTTACATACCTGGAAATGACACATCACCCGAAAACTCTCACTGATTGAGGATGGATAAAATCAAGGTATCAATACGACTCCAAACTTCCAAAGAGTAAGGAGATAATTCAAAAATATCTTCTCCGGACAACCAAAGTGTCGGAGATACCAATTTCTGCTCTCTGCTCAGTCCACGTCCCCTATGGACTTCAATACCAGAACATCCTAGAGGTTCTTCAGAGGAACCCGGCCATGCTTCTAGGGATGCTGGCCCCATCGGTGCTTACGGGCACAATGGGCGGAGATTGCAGACCTTCCGTAATGTCATACAATCTAAAGTGCACGCATTGCCGTCATCGGCTGAACTACAGAGGTTCATAAATATCTGAGACCACCATGGGTCCAGCTATGGCTCGTGAGCATACTATGATCCAATCTAAGAGCGTTCAACAAAACTCTTAGTGGAGAAATAGTTTATGTTGAACTGGATCAGTCTAACCCTAATAAGGGTGCTCTCATGAAGAGACTCAGAAGATCAATTTCGGAGATCAGACTCTCAAAAAAGTACACTGAAATTCTCAACATTCAAAAGGATTCACTCACAAGAGTTGAATCAAGGAACTGGTCTGTGCCTAAGCACGGGTTGACACGAAACCGAAACTCTTCGGTAGAGACTCGTCCGATACCTTCACCTTGAGCTATTCCAATCAAGACCATCCCTGATCCTCAAGACTCTGAAAATGAAGTGTCTCATATAACTTAATGGTAGGGTTTAAGAGGATAAACCCTAACCTCGAATCAAGGCTTCAAGGTATGAGAGTTGTGCGGTGTTAGGAACCGCATGGAAAGACTTGGTAACCATGACATTCTTAATAGATTGAATTACCTATTACATGATACTATCTTCATATTCCTCTGGATTTTTAATCAGTAATACCCTCCATGTGTTACAAATATTCTATGGCTTTAACATAGCGTATAACTTATGCTCTGCGAATGGACACTGTTATGTACATAACAGCCCATTTCCGGATTTACCATAGTCTGTACGGAGCTTATGTGTCTCTGAAATTTTTATGACAGACAGCCTTATGTCTGTAGATTATTATCCAATTTACGAAATAATTTTCTGAATTTTCTATATTTAGTTATGCATTTTCTAACACAGTTCACCGGTAAGATTGTTCCTGGCCTAGAGTACCATACTTAGGATTAACCCAATTTCCATCAGTTATTACTTGTTCTAACGCTAATCAGGGTCATCTAGACTTAATACACTATCATCTTGGGCATTTACTAACTTCTGATCAATCTCTTAATTAGGTATTAAATTGCATATCAATTCCTTATAAAAACTATTTTTACAATTTAGCCTTATTAGGTCATTAACCCGCAAACTGGATAGCCTTTCCAGGACACCTTGGCTCCTGGTCAGACCTGGTAACTGAGGTCTTCGAGTTTCCTTGAGGATTTACCCATAAGGGTTTATGCCTTCAGATTAGAAGTTCTCTAATTGTCTCTTTTAGATTAGCCGGTTTGATGCACATGCACCATTTCAGGTTACATGATTTAAAGGGGACATCTTTTCCATGACGCCCAAATCTGACAACTCACATTCTGATTCAGTATACTGAGACATACAATTATCAGTGAGTATAAATCCTCAAGTTCATTACTTTTTAAGGTAGATTTGCTTAGATGATGCCGATTTAGGTTTATACTATCATAACATGCTTAAATACAACATCGGACAACAAAAGATGACAACTTTATAAGTCCAGGGTCCTATGCCATATGAACCAGAGAATGAGAAGCATTTATGGACAGCAAAGGAGTAGTATATGAGTAGCAAAAGGACAGCAACACATTAGGGATGTCTCGATTGGATCATGCACAACGTGATCTTCATCAACATGAAGTCGGATTACCAATAATCAATGTTCAACCACATACAACGAGACAAATAATTCCAAACGACAAATTCCAGCAATACCACAATCCCAATATAACATGAATCAATATAAAGATAATATTTTCCAGCATAAACATGTGCGAGAAAAAGAGCTCCTACCTTGACGAACCAATACAAGTTGCTCGTCAACCGGTTCGCACCTTATCCCGCTCCTACACGAACTCCACACGAACCGAGCCACCAAACCACTACTTACTAACCAAAGGAAGCCTCTGCTGGTTGGAGGAGAAGGGGGAATGTAATGGGAGAGGAGAGAAACACCAAAGGAAAGGGAAAGGGCTGCCGGTTCCAAAAGAGTGGCCGTCCCTGCCCATGCATGGTTTAAATAGACCATGCCACATGATCATGACCGTCCAATCCCACACCATCCAAGGGTCATACGGTGCTCCAGCCCATCCCTTCCAGCCAGGACGTGATTCTCGCTTATAACAGATTTCGGTGACACCCCCAATAAGGTAGGGGATTAAGACTATTAGGATAAGTTAAATAATTACTAATTATCTTCCCAAATTAAGATTCAAAACTTGGTATAATCATCTTAGACACATGGCATTCCAATTGATTGGAATATGCCATACGATTCCTTCCTTTAGGGCATCCCAATTATCTCCCCTAATTACCCCATTTAAGCTAATTAAATCTCCATTTAAATTGATTTCCAATTAGATATCAAATAGGGTTCCAATTAGTGGTTTTAAATTTGAATTACCTACCAAGATTTAATCAGTTGATTGAGGCCACTCCAGCAGGCCATGTCCTCTACCAGCCTGGTGATTCAAATCAGCAAAATCTCCAATTGGAATCACCTCAAAAATCACATTTAAAATCCTTGTTAATGAATTTTCCAAAGCTCAATAAAAATTCCTCTTTATTAATATAAAATTCACAGTCATTACATTTATATTCCCTACAATAACACAATCTCAATCAAAGCTACCCAAATGAAGTACCGACAAGAACAAAAAAAAGACACATTGTATAAGCATTTACATCCTTTCCGGCGTCAGTTTGGCCTTTCTTCTTCTTCTCCGAATTCTTCTAATTGCCATGTGTAGTCCGTAGAGCCATTTGCATCGACGGAGAGAGGCATTGTCGAACCGGCGAAGAGGGCTCGTCAGCGGAGGGGCGATGTGGCGGTAGGGGAGGGTTTCAAAGCAGTTGTGAAGGATTTTGGGTGGAGGGGACAAAAGGGAGAGTGGGAGGGGGAGAGGGGAGTCGGCGGAGAGTGGCGTCAGCGGAATGAGGTGTCAGTGGAGAGGGGCGTCGACTGAGAGGACAGTCTACGGAGAGGGGCATCGTCAAACCGACGAAGGGCCTTCGGTGGAGAGGGTAGTCGGCGGAGAGAGGTGTCAGTAGAAGGGGCGTTGGCAGAGGGGTGTTTATGGTGGCAGGGAGGGTTTTGAGGAGGCTACGAATGGAGAGTGGGCGGCTTGCGAAGGGAAAGTGGGAGGTGTGTTGAAAAAAGGAGAGCTGGAGTAAAGGGAGACAAGGGGGGAAAGGACGTGCAACAACTTTTTGAGTATGGTGGTCACACGGGCCGCATAGCATTTTCAAGTTCCATGCGGCTGAATGGACAATTTAGGGGCCGTTTGGGGCGTGATTATAAGCAAATATCCACGGTGGATTTTCCAGATCTACTGTAGCATCCATGTTTTTTCCCTAATTTCTAAATGAAATTGCCCCAATTTTAGTTCCGAGTGAGCCTACATTGCATCTTAGAATAAGATTTATAAAAAATCTTCTTGGCGTCCAATCGGAAGTTCTAACTATCATGACTTTTGAATTATCAAAAAAGAAACTACCATGGCTTTTGACCTAAGTTTGACTCCCTCACTGTGAGTATTGGGGTCCTTTCAGCCTCAGAGATTCATTGTATGGAAGGAACACTCTTGTCCTACCATCCAAGAGACTGCTTAATCTTAATTTTCTCAATGGATCAAAGTAGTGAGTGTCTTTAGATTAATTAGCTCCAATGATGCATCATAATGGGTTGACGGCGAATTAGGTGATGGTCATGGACACTTGTTCTCTGACTTCCAAGTTCCAACAAACGGATGGAGACTCCAACTGATGCAACCCCTTCCACTGAATAAGTGAAGGTTCCACTAAAAGAGGGGGTCCCCCATCCCATATTTTCTTGCCCATTCTAATTCTTCTTCAAAGTTTCAAACTCCAAGAATGATTATTTGCTGATGTCAATGAGATGTAGAACTATTTTGGGGCAAAATTCAGGCCAGTGGGCGGGTCTGGAGGAGGTGGTGCCGTGATGGGCAGTGACAAAAATACGGCCTTTTGTGTTTTTCCGTTGTTGTCCAGTCCTACGCTGGCCACTGCAAAGCACGAAGGGCCGTGAGTTTGCGGCACCGGCATGTCTCGGAGCTGCCCTCCTTGACGACGGAGCACGGGTGGCACTCCTTATTGCTGAGGCAAGGGGCTGCTCTGCTCTGCCCTTATTTGACACGGAGGATAAACGAAGATCCGGGCTGCCTGCAAGGTGAGGGATGGAACTGGCCGGATCTGTGCGGTGATGACCGGAAAGCTGCAGGAAAATGAGAAGGGAAGAGGGGGGGTGATGACCTGGCCTGAATCATGTCAGTGCCTGGTCATGTGGGAGCTTTTACGTGAACCAGCATTTTCGACTATGAAAAGATGAAGATCAAACTTCTCATTTTTCCAAGAGATTTTGTTTTACCTTTTTGTTAACCTCCTCGAATTGTGGGGTCTATATAAGGAATCCATGCGTGCGGAATTCGATGCAATTCAGCAAAAGTGCTCCGCTTATGATGCTGATGCTGATGCTGATCATGACGAGAAGTTATCCCAGTTTTGTACACCGAGGATCATCCAAAGAGGAGCCTTTGCGGTGAGCCTTTGGCATCCAAAGGTGGATGGGGCCGATGGGGCACTAGAGTTGTCAACCATGAATGGGATCTTAGGGGGCATGCCACATACACCTTTGATGCGGATTCAATCAAGTAATCATACGTCACCTGTGTGACCTAAATTTTTTTGTTGATTCATGACCAAATACGTGGCTTGCAATATGACTTGCCATATGATCTCTCTTATGGAGGTCAGATAACAGAGATCTAGGCCGTCTAGCTTTATGAATTATTTTATTCATCTTTTACCATCCTCTACTGTAGCTTTGACACTAACAATAGTGGGGTGATTGATGATGATCTGTGTTCCTTTGTGCTGTCTCTGTTGTGCTTCAAGCTAAAATGGAGTATTCAATGACACAAATCAAAGGCCATACTGCAAGACAGAGACGGGGAGAGAGAATAAGCTTATGCACAAAAAGGTTTTTAAAACTAGACCGGACTGGTTGGTCCAATTGCAAAAAACCAGAACGGTTGAAAAACGATCCGGGTAGTCCGGTTCAGGACGGTCTAGTCTATTTGCTGGTTTCAGGTTCAACCGGTGAACCACCGAACCAGAACTAGACCGGTTAAATACCAAACTATTTTTTTATTTTTTAAAAAATTTATATTTTAAGTAGGAATTTGAACTCTTCCTCGGAATCAACTCCTTAACATCTTAACCATGGAATGTCATATCGGATATCGGTAAAATATCGATCGGCCAAAGAGACGAAATATCGGAAATATATCGGATATATTGTGTAAAAAAATATCGGTAGTTGAAAATTAGTTTTTACCGTATATTTTCACAATCTAAATTCTAAAATGAGTTATACTAATTTAGACAAAGCATAGATTTCAAAATATGTATAAAAACACATATTATGATGGGAAACAAACAAGAAAGTTTTTATTTTTTTAAAAAATATTTTTTATAAAAATGGCGATATATATCCGCGATATTTGGAAAATTTTGAAAAATGAGTTTGACTCGTATCGGTGTATCGGGCGGGGCCTAATACCGATATATCGGCGAGCCGGCATTTCATGATCTTAACCAAAACAATAGTTTAGTGTTCTTTTTTTTATGTAGGGGAAGGTTTTTAAAAAAAATTGTGTGAAAAACGAGTTGAACCGGACTGATCTGGTCAAACGTCAGTCCGATTTTAAAAACCTTGCTTTGGCAAAGAAAAAAAAATATACGTCAGGTAGTGGTCCACACTGGCGTTGTCTTGCATGGCATGTTCCTGTCGCCTATTCTAGCTTCTTTTATTTTTTCATATTCGAATTCCATCTCCTCTCCCGAGGGAAGGAGGAAGGGAGAGAATAAAATTAGAGAGATTCAAGAGAGTGATGCAAATCAGTAATTTGTTTTGTCCGTAAGAGAATGTGGAAAGGGGAAGAAGAAACCAAAAGAAACAAGACATGACGCAGTCAAAGTTCATGTTTGATGCGTAAGCTTTTGCTTTTGGCAGCATTAATAGAAGGAAATGGATCAGTGGCATAGCATGGATCATCAGTAGCAGAAGCATTCCTCTTTCTCTCTGCACTCCATGTCCCCCTCCTTTTCTTTCCATCTCTATCCTCTTTTACTTTTTTCTCAGCTTTCGGAGAGCCCAAAATCTCTCTCTCTCACACACTCACAAGAAGTTTGTAAATGATGCCCTTCTTTATCATTTTATTTGTTTCTAGCCTCAAAGTATTGATATCCACAAAATAAATAAAATGCGATTCCAATGATAAAACGACAGTAATTATATTTATAGAGAGCCCCCTTTTTTTCCTTTTGGCTTTTTGCAATTGAGATTTGGGCTATAGTTCTCATCTTCTCTCTCTCTCTGGGTGGGTGTGTGTGTGGCAGTGTGCGTGTTTGTTCTTCAAGAATTACTTAAACATATCATTTAGGTACGTAAAATAAGCTCCAATTGGGGTATCAAGCAAACAGCCAGTTGCGGAGACCTACTGTCAAATTTATTGCAGAATACCACTTGGTTGCTAATTAGCATTGCTTGTAACATATCATTTGAGCTGGTTGTAGGATTTGTCAAGTAATTGAAGTGCTGCTATTTGCGACTAGTTTGCATGTCCTGCCAACGATATGCATGATAGTTGATAGAACTAATGGACATTCACGAATAGAAGGGAAAGTAGAGCCAAGAATAAAATATCATAATCACATTTACCAATACAAGGAGCGCCAATGGAGATAATTAATGGGATCAAACACTCTTCTTGATTAAGAGGGAGCAATTACTACATAAGGGCGAGTCTTGTAATTTCAGGGCCAGAGTGGATTCGTGAACCTCAAGGGAACAGGTTAAGTGAAACAGCAAAGGATGCACCACCAAACTAAAATAATTGGTGTTTAAAAATATACAATAGAAGTTAGTGTCCGGCTCATCTGGTAACGGGACCCTTATAAACCTACTCCATTATTATGCATTCTAAACTTACGAATGCGAATAGTAAATATCCACAAGAACCATGCCCAACCATAACAGGGCCATACTGGACCAGTTATAATAAGTTGCAATTTAGCATCTGCAGATCCTACCAGCAACTACACTGTTTATTAGCCAAATAAAAAGTTCTCTACTGTTTTTTTGGTACACAAAAATTCTACTGTTACTAAAAGAAAATAAATTAGCTGCACATGAATGGGCCTTTGGGATTTCCTTTCTTGAGGACTTCGCACTTTATCATTGTCAGATTTTTACATTTATCCTAAAATGGACAGTGAATTTCGTTTCAAGTGCTTATCTGTAGCTTAGGAAAATTTTCAGCTGTGAACGCACCACAGTTTTCTTAATAGCAGTGCGTTCTGAAACCCCAAATCATCTCAAAACTCAGAATCCACATTACGGGAACCATTGCAAATATCACAACATAAGGTAGAAATAAGTAATTAATGGTTAGAATGTACTACACCAACTTGTAACTAAAATGCCACTTTTTGACTTCTCATGTACCTCTTTAAAAAATACCAACTAGAAACTAGCTGTTCAGCTGGTGATTGTTCATTCGACCATGGTGCGCTTCCGGCCCTGTTGGTGCACTGTGAAAGAATTAAGAAAGAAACAGCAAGTTCAAAAATAACCTAAAAACCCTAGATTTGGCAATAATGATGATGCCTGTAAGAACATCAAAAGCCTTGTTTTATGCAGGATTTGTCATTTTTAGCCATACGAAGGAAGTACAAGGCACTGCAAATAAATAACAGCCTGAACAATGGAAAAATTATGAATCCCACCTTGAGCAAGTTTGTTCATAGTGGACAACCATTGCTTCGACGACTTCCTATACGCAGCAAGTATTTGCTCCATCTGACCAACAATCCACAAATATAATTCATACCAAAACCTAGCTTCATGGACCCTATATATTATGATTGGCATAACTAAATAAGATAATAGCTTATTCTGAGACATTGAAACACATAAATATCATGGTAGTCAACCACTTCATGTGAGAAAAGAAGTCAGAAATGCACTATGCTATAAGCAACCAAATATGAACACATATGAATACATTATCATCACTTATTTCAGGCAGAAATTTTCAAAATTTCCTAACTACAAAGTTTGTTTTTTGGCAATCAAATAAATGTTTGCCCATCAGTTTTCAAACACACCCACGTACCACATCACCAAATGAAGAGTGCATCGAGAGAAGTGCACTTTCAAGCACATATAAATCCACAGACTTATCCTCGGGTGAAGTCGAAGTGTAGCTCAGGCCGAAGTCAATAAGCACCTGAAGCACAAAATCTTCACGTTATTGTTTCCAGTAGCAGTAAATATAGTGCATATGTCCCAACAAAGCCAACAAAATAATCAAATTTAACAAAAAATTTGAAACTGAAGTCTCTGATTAGTTCCTGAAGCAACATGTTGGACGTAGTTAAGTTGCCGTGAATCAGTCCCCAATCATGCAATTTCCCAATTGAACTTCCAATCTACATAGCAATGTCATCTAATTTCTCCCCAATAACCCCATTCTCACCAAAATCTAAGAGCACCTCTTTAACAGCAGGCCCTTCTATAGATTCAAACGTTAAAGTGTGCAAAATTGAATCCATGGCATACAAAGCAGGAGTAGCAACGCCAAGTCGTCTTTGCTTTTGTGATGCACCTAGCCTCCTGAACATGAAGAAGCATAACTGGCTTAGGTCATAGCATGAACCATTATGCAACCGCTCATCCTGACAGCTACACATAATTACCATTACAGAAGGTAGCTATCCTTTTCTCAATGCAAGTGGGGTTCCTGTGCAAACATTACATTTTATGTTTCTGATTCATTGAGATCTGAACAAGAAGATGAATTTTAAATTCATGAGCCCATCCATGTCTAGAACGAAAGAACATTACACAGCCTCTATGATATTAGTAGTGGAGGAATTGTGGAGCACATTTCTTGTTGTGGGCATATGGAGCATAAACAGTTGGTTGGCATGACAATCCAGCCATTATATGCCACATAGATGATCATGCCAAATCATGACACGAACAGGCAGAGGAAAGCTTTGAACATGTTCTCTCTCATCACCACAGATAAAAAAGTTATGCGATTATGGATGTCAACAAGAGGAAAAATGGTCAAACCCTAGTGGAGCGACAGGTAAGGGAGAGTAGAGAGAAAGGGAAGGAGTAGAGAGGGTAAGGGGAAAATCCGGACAATTAGAAGAAGGAAGAAGGAAAGTCTATTGAATTTGAAAACCAACATACTGGTTGCATGGGGCAGTAAGCTCTTGTATAGTGTACACAAATAAAAACTCTTAAATCAAACTAGGTAACCAACATAAAATAGGGAATAAACTAAATTGGGAAGCCAAAAGCTAATATATATTAAGAAAGAAAAAACCTACTCCAAATAATATAAGCTGCTAACAAATTAAGAAACATAAAAGCTATTCCAAGTAAATTAAGTTTAAACAAATAACTCATAATATAAGATGGCCTGCCAAAATTCTATGGCGGCAATACTGATCAAAGGAAATGACATAGCATCAAAAAGAAAAAAGACATTTTTTCCCTACTAAATAGAGAGACTCGCAGCATTCAAGCGTTTCAAAGTGAGCTTTGAGTCCAAAGATGGATGACGATACTTCTTCGAGAAGCATTCCCTGGCAATTGTCCTCCTTCCCAAAAATTCTGTCTCATAAACCCTCTGAAAGAAAATTGATAAGAAGAGAAATGCCATGAGATGATATCATATGGAAAATGTAATGCATCAACGAAATAGCTAATTGGATACATTAAATAACAATGTCACAAGTCGTCATCATCATCATCATATGCTTTATCCCAGCTATATGGGGTTGGTGGTTGTTATGAATGGCAGTACGCAGATCCGTATCTTGGTAACTAAAAGGTCATATCTTGTAATCAACCTAGTAAGCTGAAATGTCATATCTTGTAATCAGGCTAGGTAAACGCGCCCTCTCCTTCTTTATAAGGAGGTCTTCTTCCTCCTGGGGCATGCAATATTGAATCAAGTTTTCCTTACTTCTCTTTTCTATTCCTGTTTTCCTTACTTCTCCTTTCTTTTTACTACTTTTAGTCAAGACGATACCTTGTGACCCTGCACAACATTGGTATCAGAGCCAGACAAGCCTCCTCGCAAGCAGCCAGCCATGGCCTCTGAAGCACAGCCAGAGCCAGAGGCTGCAAAGGAGATTCCCAGCCCACGGATGAATGCTGATTCTAGCCAAGACATTCTAATCTCCATGATCAATGTGATTAATATACGGCTGCAGAACATCGAGTTTATACAGGCGCAAAACCAGGCGACACAAACTGCCAACATGACCACGCCGCCGCAGCCATCAGGGGGGAATGGCACCCCTGTCTGACCAGGGGGATTCCATGTGCCTGGCGGCTCAGCACCAGGCCAATCCATAGCAAATTCTCTCCCTCATGGAATCCGAATTAGGTCCTTTAACCCAGACGCAGAAGGTGGCCGTCCTGGACTTGATGCACGAGGCATGCCAAGTGCTCGTAGAAATGCCTCAATGGCTACACATCCAAGAAACGTTCAGCAAGAGATCGATGAGGAGTGGGAGGAGTTTCAGGGGTCTCGCGGAGGCCAGAGGGGCAGCGCTGAGCCCAGACTGGCTCATTTACAGTTTCCAAGATATAATGGAGATGAGGACCCCGTCGAATGGCTGTACAAGGCGGACAAGTTCTTCGCATTCCAAGGGATATACTCTGATGCAGAACGCCTTCGAGTGGCAGCCTTCCATCTTGACGGAGATGCCTCAATCAAGTTTTAGACCTTCAAGAAGGAGGTATGTTATCCTACTTAGGTATCCTTCTCCGATGAGTTGTGCGTCTAATTTGGACTTAATGAATTTCAAGATTTCAATGAAATGTTGTCCAGCTTAAGGCAGACCACCACAATAAGGGCCTATTATTCAGAATTCATGAAGATTGCCAATCACCTACCAGATTGGCCAATAGCAGCTCTCGTGGGCTGAAACCAGAGATTGCTGATGAGATGCGCCACTTCCCATGCCAAACCATGCGCGATGTGGTGCGCCATGCACATATTGAGGAGGAGAAATTGGCTCGTCAACGGAGAGGGAGCCATGGGGTGATGGCTATGTGCCCCCTTACTAGCCCCACATCTGTCTCGGCCCCAACGCCTGGCCCCAGCCCAAGCCGGTCGGCATTGCTAGGGCCTGCTACTCCACCTGTCCGTCGCCTGACGCTAGCCCAAATAGACGAACGGCGTTCTAAGGGACTCTGTTTTAAATGCGATGAGAAGTTTGCTCCCAGACATCGCTGCTCCGTCCGGGGTAGTTTACTTGTCGAAGAAGCCGAGGAAGAGGAAGTGGCTGAGCCAAAAGAGGCACCCCGGCCTCTATGATCATGTGCAGCTGGAGATATCCGTCCATTCATTCTCAAGTACTTTCAACCCCATAACCATGTACATTCAGGACTAGCTCAAGCGCCAACAGGTAGCGGTACTCATCGATAGTGGCTCTACTCACAACTTTATTAATGACAAAGTGGCGCAGCGTTTGGGGTGCTATGTCTCAGACTCCAAACCATTTGATGTGGTGATCGGCGATGGCAAACACCTCCGGAGTGTGGGCATGTGTGCACAAGTTGAGTTGGTGATTCAAGGACATTCCTTCATCACTGATCTATTTCTCTTACCCACGAAGGGGGCCGATGTGGTGTTAGGAGTCCAGTGGCTTCAAGACTTGGGCGATGTCATCTGGAACTTTCGGGATCTGACTATGGACTTCGAGGTAGCAGGTCAATGTGTGCATTTACATGGGTCGCAACCAGGCACCCTGCACACGGCCCAGGAGGTGAGTTCTCTTTTCCGGTTTATACCTCATGGTCTATTTCTCCAGTAACATGCTATCATGGATGTGAGTCAACCAGCATTGCCAGATGATATGCTCCGCCTCCTGGCCGAGCATGAGGATATCTTTGCAGAGCCATTTGGCCTTCCGCCAGCCCGGAACCACAACTATCACATCCCTATCATGCCTGGAGCTCCCCCGCTAATGTTCGACCCTACCGGTATCCTTATGTCAAAAAAGTGGAAATCGAACGGTTAGTGCAAGAGATGTTGCAATCAGGTATAATCTGTTCCAGCACTAGTTCATTTTCATCTCCGGTTCTGTTGGTTCGCAAGAAGGACGGTTCTTGGTGCTTCTGTGTTGACTACCGTGCGCTCAATGCGATTACGGTGAAGGATAAATATCCTATCCCGGTGATCGAGGAGCTCCTGGATGAGTTGGTAGGGGCTGCCGTTTTCAGCAAACTTGACTTGCATTCGGGTTATCATCCCCACGACATCCACAAAACTGCCTTTCAAACTCATGACGGGCACTATGAGTTCCTCGTCATGCCATTCGGCCTGACCAATGCTCCAGCCACTTTTCAGAGCTTGATGAATGATCTGTTTAGGCCCAATCTCCGCCGGTTTGTGGTCATGTTCTTTGATGACATACTTATTTATAACGCGTCCTGGGAGGACCATCTATGCCACCTCAGGTCAGTTTTTACCATCCTGCGTGCTAATTCATTATTTTTGAAGCGCTCGAAGTGCTCCTTTGGCAGCGCATAGGTAGATTATTTGGGCCACATTATCTCGCATGAAGGGGTGGCCACTGATCCGTCGAAAGTGGAAACTATGCTTTCGTGGCCTCGGCCCACTTGTGTGAAGTCTCTCCGTGGTTTCTTGGGCCTCACTGGTTACTATCAGTGGTTTATTGGGCGGTATGGGGTGATGGCTAGGCCCATCACGTCCTTGCTCAAGAAGGGGGCCTTTTCATGGTCCGATGAAGCACAGGCAGCCTTTGACCAATTGAAGCAAGCTATGGCAACCGCCCCAGTATTAGTTGTTCCAGATTTCAGCTTACCGTTTGTGATTGAGACCGATGCATCTGATTCGGGTCTTAGAGCTATCCTTCTTCCAAAAAGAACGTCCTATTGCGTTCTTAAGCAATGCAGTCTCGGGGCGATCTTTGACTTTGTCGGCATACGAGAAGGAAATGCTCGCTATTGTGCACGCCATCAATAAGTTGTGGCCCTACTTGCTTGGCCGACGGTTCCTTGTTCGGACAGATCATCAACCACTCAAATACTTCTTGGACCAGCGGGTATCTACGCCCTCTCAGCAGCGTTGGGTCAATAAATTATTGGGCTATGATTATGAAGTGGAATACAAGAGGGGTGCGGACAATACTGTGGCTGATGCCTTGTCTTGCCGGCCCAAGAACGGGGGATACTTAGCCTTATCTATGCTGTGTTGCCCCTTTGTGCCAAAATTGAAACGAGCATATGTGGAGGACCCTACCACCAAGGCACTGATTGACCATCTTCTAGCTGATCCCGCCGCTGAACCTCCTTTTGCTTGGCGGGAAAATCTCTTATTCTGGAAGGACCGCTTATGGGTACCTGCCATCCTACATTTGCGACGGCGTGTGGTGTCCCATTTCCATGATACTCCTATGGCTGGCCATGAAGGGACGTTCAGAACATTCAAGCGGGTAAGTCATAGCTTCTTGTGGGCCGGCTCAAGGCTAATTTGGTTTCAGCTAAGAACCGGATGAAATAGGTCTATGATAAGAAGCACACTGATCGGGAGTTCCATGTCAGTGATTTGGTATATGTGTCCATTCTGCCACATCGCCAGACTACCCTATTTCGGGCTGATCATAAGCTGGCTGCTCGTTATCATGGGCCTTATGCAGTTATGGAAAAGATGGGGCCGGTGGCATATCGTCTTTCACTACCTCCCGGGTCACTGGTACACTCCGTTTTCCATGTGTCATGGCTGCGTCGATTCGTGGGGGACCCGCAGTTAGTTGCGGATGTTGCGCCCCCGCCAATCATGGGCCCTGCAGAACCTGACACACATATGCCTGCCTCTCTTATTGACAAGTGGAGGGTGCATCGTTCGGGACATATTATAGCTGAAGTGTTGGTAGCTTGGAAGGATAAATCCTTAGACGATGTAGAATGGATGTTAGAGGATGACTTTTTGACCCGCTTTCCATCATGGTCCCATTGAGGGCAATGCAGAAGCGGAGCGTGATGGAGTGTTGTGAATGGTAGTATGCAGATCTATATCTTGGTAACTGAAAGGTCATATGTTGTAATTATTCTAGGAAGTTGAAAGGTCATATCTTGTAATGAACCTAGGAAGCTGAAAGGTCATATCTTGTAATCAACTTAGGAAGCTGAAAGGTCATATCTTGTAATCAGGCTAGGTAGACGCGCCCTCTCCTTCTTTATAAGAAGGTCTTCTTCCTCCTTTTGGGGCATGCAATATTGAATCAAGTTTTCCTTACTTCTCCTTTCTTTTTACTACTTTTCATCAAGACGATACCTTGTGACCCTCAATGGCATGGATTATATACCGCGTTTGACTCTTATTGGAATCAAAATGGTACAAATCCATACAAAGAAACATAGTGGCAAGTTTTTACGCCGAATGCCCTTCTTGACGCAACCCTCCGAAGAAGGGACGATGATAAGAAGATTCAATGTTATCATATTCATCATACACCTTTTTAAATATGTGGATTGGCTTCATGCCATGATGGTTGCACATGAAATACTAATATAGCCATCTTCCATCACAAAGCTAGTAACAATGTCACAAGTACAAAGAAAAATTAAATTTTCATTTTATTTCACTCATGGCTTCAGCCCCCTGTTTTATGAGAACGCCAAAGCAATCCTTGTCTGCCTTATCCACTTCCATGCTCTGGTTAAAAAAAACTCACTTGAACAATTGTACCCTAGGGAAGAATCAGAAAACTAATTGGCAAAAAGAAGACAATATATGGATTTTATATAAGGAAAAAGGTACTCTCCAACCGACCGGAGAGAGCTTCTCTCCGGTCGGTTTTATTACTAGCCGTCAGATGAAATCTGACGCTTGAGACGGATTTAGGGTAAAAAATCCATCCCTTACCCCCTCCCATCCCCAGATACCTTTACCCACTCGGCTCTTCCTCCGCCTCCTCCCTCGTCGCACCTCCTCTGCCTCTTCCCTCGCCGTGCTTCCTCTACCTCCTCCCTCCTCCGCCTCCTCCCTCGTCGCACTTCCTCCCTCGTCACCTCCTCCCTCGTCGCCGCCTCCCTCGTCGCGCCTTCAGAGGTGTGGAAATTGAGGAGCAGAGTATCAAAGGTATTGTTCCTTTTTTTCCTTTTTTTCATGCTAATGGCTGTGATTTCCCATAGTTTAGGAGTAAAAATTATCTTCCATTTTTATCTTGAAAAATGTATAAAGGTTTGTATTCGATGAGTAAAGGTTCAGGCCAGGCATTGAAGCCAGGCAACAAGCCAAATCGTCTGGTGTTTCTTCTTTAGCACATAGCTCTGAGTTTGGTTGCTACAAAAGCAATGTGTCATCTCCATTGAGAGCCAGTAGTAAATTAAATGAAGCTTCTCACTGTAAACATGCATGGAACTACGGAAGGTTGTGTGATGTGTATTTTCGAGCTTATTATAAGCTAACTGTTATCTTGCGCTCAACTTTCTTGCAAATTGTCCATTCTTTTTCCAAAAAAATAAAATTGTTTACATCATGTAGAGACTCTGTAGAGCTTGCTGGTCAATGAAATAGAAATCTGTATGTGCTTTTGGTTGCTGGTCAAATTATTTTCGAATAAGATGCAGATCCTGCAAGTACTTGCAAATTGTCCATTCTTCTTCCAGTGTCAATGCTGAAGACAATGAGAGTTCTAATCCCAAAACAACTCAGGAATATCTTGAAAAATGTTGATTTGTATTTGATGTAGGAAAACCCAACAAATGGGGGGAGAACCCAACAAATGTTACTTTCATTTACTTGTTTATTTTCATTTTCATGCTAATTGCTGTGATTTCCCATTTACTTGTTTGCTGTGATTTGTTGATGTGTCAAATTGATACTGTAATTTCTCAAGCTCAAGCTACATTAGGTACTCTTGTTCTACAATGCACAAGTTTTAGTGGCATTAGTTCAAAGATTACCAATATAATTTGCCGCCTGCCTATGGTAAACTGACTTCTGACACTCATAATTATATCTACACATTTGGTTTGTATTCGTATGTGTTTGTGCTCTATATGCTTCTAATGGGTTCTGAAGCATCCATTTGGATTTTATTTTGGATGCAATTGACTTAAGATGGGTTCATAATGTTTTTAGATGTATGTATCTACATATTAATGTTGGATGTGATTGTGATTTAATGTTTGATTTTGTCCTCATTATCAGACTGACTTAGTGTAATGTCTCTTTAAATTGTGAGTTTTCTAGTTCTTGTTTAAGTCTAGTTAAGTTTCATGACTGTGCTTAATGATGCCAATTACGGTCACTAAAATTTGTCCTTATGGTGAAGGTTTGTGTGTTCAGGTGTTAAATGGAAGCTGCAAATAGATGTGAAGAATCTATAATGGGTTTAGATGGCAATGAAGAAAATGCATGTCATGATGCTAATGAAATTAGTATGGGTGAAGACCACATTGATATGAGGATTGTACCATGTGAGGGGATGGAGTTTTCTTCTATGGAGGAGGCGTATGGATTTTATAATGCATATGCAAAAGTAAGAGGTTTTGGCATTATAAAAAACACTTCAGTTAAATCTCGAAAGAGTTGAGTAATTTTCAAAAAGGTATTTGTGTGTGAAAAAGAAGGATCTAAGAGAACAAATGATCGTCGGCAAGCAGGAAAAGAGGTTAAAGGTCGTGCTGATAGTCGAGAGCAATGTAAGGCCCATATGGTTATTAAAACAAATGGAGAGGGGAAATGGGTAGTGATGAATTTTCATGATATACATACACATGCACTTGCAACTCCATCCAAAGTAGGAATGATCCGATCGCATAAGAAACTTACTTCAACTTCAAAAGAATTGATTAGTGCATTTCATGAATGCGGTATTGGCCCTTCGAGAATTGCAAGGGTATTGAATGTATCAGGTGGTAGTGTAGATAACATGTGCATCTCTTCTCAAGATTGTAGAAACCATTTAGGGAAAGCACGCAAGAATAATGTTGGCCAACAATGTATGAGGGTTTTGGAATATTTCCAACGTAAGCATGCTGTTGAAGATGATTTCTTTTCTGCAATGGAGGTTGATGAGAATAATCAATTGAGAAGTATTTTTTGGGCGGATTATAGATCAAGGTGGGCTTATATGCAGTTTGGGGATGTTATTGTATTTGATGTGACATATAGGACGAACTTATTCAATATGCCATTTGCACCAATAGTTGGGGTTAATCATCATCGACAATCTACTTTATTTAGGTGTGCCTTACTTGCAGATGAAACAGAGGAGACTTTCACGTGGGTGTTTAAAACATTGTTAAAATGTATGTGGGATAAGATGCCACGAGGGATCATCACATACCATCATGTGTCTCTACATGATGTAAAAAATTTTATTTTTTTGGAAAAAGAATGGACAATTTGCATGAAAGTTGAGCGCAAGATAACTGTTAGCTTATAATAAGCTCGAAAATACACATCACACAACCTTCCGTAGTTCCATGCATGTTTACAGTGAGAAGCTTCATTTAATTTAATACTGGCCCTCAATGGAGATGACACATTGCTTCTATAGCAACCAAACTCGGAGCTATGTGCTGAAGAAGAAACACCAGACGATTTGGCTTGTTGCCTGGCTTGAATGCCTGGCCTGAACCTTTACTCATTGAATAATAAGGTGTTACTTGCAGAGATCCTTATGCAGCTGGAGCATACTCTTTAATTGCTAACTAGCTTATATATATATCCTCGGGTGTTTAGGTTCTAACCATCGCAACTGCATCTTTACCAGCCTCATTACAGCATCCTGTGCCCTGTTACAGCCACCAAATCACTTCTCAAATTCCAGTTCTCCAAAAATAATCGTCATGTAAGACCTATATTCTTAAAAAAACTATATCATGTAGCTACTAAAAAAACCAGACTAGAATGCCTATATTCTCCAAAATGTTTATGTCAGCACCAGTCTAGAATGCAAGGTTCATAATAATCGAACCAACATCCTGAAATTATGTGCAATCATAAAAGATGCATATTGCTATTTTCTGGTTCCAAGTTGAAATGTTCAAATGACAGTGTAATGCTCTAAATATTTGTACTGCAAATAGAAGCCTCAACTGCGGCAGACTGTGATGGACCAAAAATTAAATGAAAAGTCACAACCAGCTACAACAATTGTCCATGAAGACAAAACCACCACCATTAGAGTAATTAGCAGAGAAGCAATAAAGAAGCAACAACAGTTTGTTTTGTGAGCTGAAATGAATGAAATGAGGATTGCAGAGAAGCAATAAAGAAGCAACAACACTAATTAGCAGAGAAGCAATAAATGAACAGAAACTCAAAATTTATAATTAAACTCAAATTTCTAACAATAACCCCTTTCAGCTGAGGCCTACTATGGCTCCGCATCAGCATGAGTAATTGCAGTGTACATTAAAATTCTCCCATCTAAAATTCTAAATTGATAAGACATTAATTAAATTGAGTGGCTAAGCACAATAAGTTAAGAGCAAGTAATACATGTGACTTCGTTTAAATCTCTAAACTGTGATTGAAAATTCAGTTAGATCAAAAGGAGAGTTAAGAAACAGACCCCCAGTATACCAAAGACTGCCAAATGTGTGACACATGATATATACAACAGCATCTGTGGAATTATTTCCGGATTATCCTGCAAACAGGTGAACCAATTTGGAATCAAATCTTCGGACATCACGGGGAACAAAATTATAACAGTGAGAAAAGTTAGATTGTGAAATTGAAAATTCCATTTGCTTCTGCCATTCTGGAAGAATCTCCATCCCTGACATACCGTATACAACCACCTGGTGTCAAATTTGCCCCTATTACAGTCCACTCAAAACAGAGATAAGAAGACCATAACTATAGGAGCAGAAGAGCATACCGTATAGAACCATCTGGTGTCAAATTTGCCCCTATTACAATCCACTCAAGACAGAGATAAGAAGACCATGAATAATAAAACCTACTATGCCAGTTTCACCTGGTAAATTCATGGATGTATTCTAAGTCATGGCAAGATAAAATTCACAAGATAAAATTCACAACAATTTCCAAGTCATGGCATAAAAGTAGATAATATTGGATCACAAATCAAAGTAGATAATACATGACTCGTAGTTATCAGTATTACATTGGTCTCATCCATCACCCTCTAAATATAACTAACATCAGACATATTATCAAAAATATAATTAACATAGTCGTCCTGGTGTTATCCCTAATGTACTCTTCTACCACAGACGTTCGATTTCTTTGTTGATTAGGTATGTTGGAAGACACTTGTGGATGAACTCCTGTAGCAGTTGGATGTTTTGGTTGCTTGTTCAACCACCTGAAGTACCCACAGCCTGCCTCCCCCTGCCATTACCAGTTAAAGTCTAAATATACAAAAGATACATATAACATAGAATTAACTAAGGCTTTTAATAACTTACATAGCGATTCTGACATTTTAAAAAAGGTCTTCCAAGGTTTTCATCAGTATGAGAAACATACAATGTCATGCAGTGGCCGAGACAACGAGGGCATAATTCCTCCATTTTTATGCTATTACTACTAGATGCATCCATTTTTGAAAATTTTAAAAAATGCAGATCAACCCAAAATGCAATAAGTGCAAACAGACTACATTCAAAACCTACTAGCTAAAGTTCGTTCTTAAACATGATATTTACCAAGAAATAACAGGCAATTAGCATACTCAAGCCATCAAGAGTTTTCGAAGGGCATCTCCTTGTCTTGGAGGGGGTTTTTTCTTGCGTTGGGCAGCCTCGATATAGATTTCCAGAGGGGTAAGATTATAAATGGACTAGATTTAGATTTTAATTTTCAGACAAAATAAAGAACAAGTCAGATCAATTAAGCAGAGGGAGTCTGTTGGGTTTGTTCTTTATCAATGTCTGTTGCATTCTCTATTCCAGACGTTTCCAAAATTGACAAATTCATCAACTTCCTCAGTATCAAACACTGTGGTTTTAAGTTTCCTTCTCAAACATTGTTTTCTTTCAGTTTTTAGTTGATGGGGAAGGTGAATACAACAAGAACTCGGCTTTCGTCGGGCAAAAGGCAAATTCTTTATGGTTCACAGCAGCAATTGGCGGAGGAGTGCATGCATAACAAATGGAAAGAAGAACATGGGAGGAAGATAACAATTTTTCATCAAAAAGAAAAAAACCATTTTTCAAGCTACAATCAATTAGAAACGGATTTTTTTGCTAATGTGTTCTTCAAAAAATTGCAACTTCGAAAATGAGGTTAAAAATCGTACCTTTGGACAAGTAGCTTCTCTCTATTCGTCTCAGCGGGCGATATTGGCGGCAACGAGGGCGGCGATCTGATCGGCGACGAGGGAGATGGGGGGCGGCGATCTGGTAGACGACGAGGGAAGGAAGAGGGCAAGGGCGGAGGAGCGGCGACGAGGGAGGAGGGTGAGGGCAAGGGGGAAGGGAAGGGTGAGGGGTATCGAGGGAGGGGGTTGGCGACGAGGGAGGAGGACGAGGACGAGGGCGAGGGCGAGGGCGAGGGGGAAGGGAAAGGGTGAGGGGGGTATCGGGGGAGGGGGTTGGATCAGGGCGGGTTTTTATTAAAAAATCCGCCATAACCGTCCGATTCCATCGGATGGCTATGAAAGCAGTCGACCGGAGAGAGCTTCTCTCCGGTCGACTGCAGGCTACCGGTCCTCTTTATATAAAATCATCTCAGTCCAAGGCCCAACTAACAATTTTTCATAACCCAGCCAGCCCTTGCAATATGAATAGACAGACCAACAGCTATAGGATCCTGAGAATGAGTGAAAGGATAAAGGCAGAGCAATTAAAAAAGTAACAGTGGAGGAACAGAAAAAAAAAAAAGACATGCGTGTTAGACAAAAGAAGCTCATGATTATGGAGCTCATTTACACTTTTACACGGGTGATCCTTTTGCATCCTAAAACAGAAAGTTTTACACTAGTTCACCTCACTGTCTACTTAAATACCAACGATAACGCTACTGTACCAAATCATGAAAAAAAATCCAACATTCAAATCGACGCAATTTTTTATTTTCCCACCGAACTCTCTTCATAAAGAGAGTGAGGTTGTTATCAGCAAAAACATACTCGGCTGTAGTAGAAGACGAGTGGAAAAAACCTTGTTTGCAGCACATGAAGATAGGAAGAGGAGGAGGAGATGCAACTGAAGAGAGTCTGCGGCGGTGGGGGTGGCGGTGACTCTGGGGCGGGACTTGGGAGGAATTTACGATAGCATGTCGGACGGCCGGGCTAGCATGGACAGAGACGATCCAAGCAAGACACTCATCCCAGTCAATATGATCCCCACAAGTATATAAATACAATCATATAAATTGATACAAGGCCACCAGATCCGCCGTCGTCTTCCCTGATCTTGTGGAAGGTCCGGTGCCTGACATGAGGTTTCCGGCATCTCCAGATCCGCCATCGTTTTCCCGGATATGGCGGAAGGGCCGGTGCCCGACGGGAGCTTTCCGGAGCAACGGGGAGAAGCCGAGAGAGACGGAGGACTGAGGGAAGGAACAAGCACATCCGCGCCCTTGTGAAGTTCCTCTGCTGCAGAAAATGCTGCCCCATGGTTTTAACATTTTTTTTATCACTTTACCTTGTCATATTACTGAAATCTGGTGTTTTTTTTAGTTTTTCCCACGCTGATTCTATGATTTGGTACTGGGTTGTTGGTTGTAGCGTTGCAGTTGACTGTTTAATTCTGTTGGATTCTATAATTTGGTTGTTTCAATTTTGCCTTTGGAAGTTCTTGATAATTTGTATTGAAGTGGAAGGTTTACCATTTTATCTGTCTGAATTTTCGTTGCCTTTGCGATGGCAAAATCCATGATGTTGTTTGATTCAGTTTGAACCTTGGATGGCTTCTCTATTCACTTCATTGTTAGAGGATGGTCATGGGACTGTAAATTTGAATGCTCTTTGTTTGTGTTACCCATCAAAGAGTTGTAAGTTGGTATTATATCTGTCACGTGCACTTGCTCTTTTGCATTTGAGTTCTCTTATCTTTCTTTTAGCAGTTTTTATGCTGTATCATACTTTGTTTATCATTTAACGTTCTCAGTTGGGTTAAGTTGGTATTTGTTGGCTGCAACTGCAAAAAATGGTACTCAAGTTATGGACATTCAATTAGTATAAGAGGGCCAGTAGCCTGCGGTCGAGCTCTCTCCCATCGATTGCAATAATAGCCGTCCCATTTGATCGGATGGTGGAGACGGGTTTTTATTAAAAAACCCGTCCCTTACCCCCTCCCCCTCCCCCTCCCCCCTCCCCCGATACCCTTACCCACTCCCCTCGTCGCCGCCTCTCCCTTGTTGCGCATCCTCCGCCTCCTCCCTCATTGCCTCCTCCCTCGTCGCGCCTTATGAGGTCGGAAAATTAAAACACTAATCGATTCATTACGACAGACACGCCGAAAAGAAACCTCCGTGCGACTTCCTCCGGAGAGAAGATAGTCGTCCAAAGGTATGATTTTTAATCTTGAGCATGACATTTTGTTCCTATTTTCTGCTATTCAACATCCTCATTTGCATGCACGATACTCATTGGACCACCTCCTCTCTCCACCCCTATATGTGTTTCTTAATCAGATACGAAAATTTTTGCTAACCATATTCATTATTGAAATGAAGGAATTTTATCTGCTGCGGTCTAGCTTGAGTGCAAAGCAAAACCATGCATCACTTCTTGAAGGTTTTAGGGACTTTAGCCGCACCAACGAAGATTTAGAAGCAGATGGTGGTTATGAAGGACAAGCCTTGTTAAGAGAACAAGCAGCTGTAAACCGAAGCACATGACAAGTATTAGAGATTGTGTGACAGTTTCCTCGTTTAGGTTGGCAGATTGAGATTAGCATTTTATTTATTGATCTGATTTTTACAATGAGAACCTGCAGTGGCTAACGTCATGTTGGGACTTAGGACATGAAGTTTTTAATAATAAGAATCAATTAAGGTTAAGGATGATTTTGAGTTGTTGCACAGTGTTCAATGTTTACAACATAAATTTCAGGCCGTGCACCGTTAATGGATGTGGTTATTTAATCTGCAGAAAAATGATATGTGCTAATTTTTTTAATAAAGAGTATAACCTGTTAAAATATCTATTACAAAGGTTTATGATCAAATCTTTAGTTGTTGTGTCTTGAACAGAGTTTTGTATAGTAGTTTTTTCCAAGAAAAAATTTTATATTTATTTGTTTGGGCATTGTAGTCAGCTTTTGGTTTGTATTTGTATGTGTTTGTGCTCTATATGCTTCTAATGGGTTCTCAAGCATCCATTTGGATTTTATTTTGGACACAGTTGACTTAAGTTGACTTAAGATGGGTTCATAATGTTTTTAGATGTATGTATCTACATATTAATGCTAGATGTGATTGCGATTTAATGTTTGATTATGTCCCCATTATCAGTCTGATTTAGTGTAATGTCTCTTTAAATTGTGAGTTTTTTAGTTCTTGTTTAAGTCTAGTTAAATTTCATGACTGTGCTTAATGATGCCAAATATGGTCATTAAAATTTGTCCTTATGGGTGAAGGTTTGTGTGCTCGGGTGTTAAATGGAAGCTGCAAATAGATGTGAAGAGTCTATAATGGGTTTAGATGGCAATGAAGAAAATGTATGTCATGATGCTAATGAAATTAGTATGGGTGAAGACCACACTGATATGAGGATGGTAACATGTAAGGGGATGAAGTTTTCTTCTATGGAGGAGGGGTATGGATTTTGTAATGCATATACAAAAGTAAGAGGTCATTAGAAAAAATAGTTCAGTTAAAGCTCAAAAGAGTGGAGTAATTTTCAAAAAGGTATTTGTGTGTGAAAAAGAAGGATCTAAGAGAAACAAATGATTGTTGGCAAGCAAGAA
Organism: Houttuynia cordata; assembly: GCA_039654745.1. Classification (NCBI taxonomy): domain Eukaryota; kingdom Viridiplantae; phylum Streptophyta; class Magnoliopsida; order Piperales; family Saururaceae; genus Houttuynia; species Houttuynia cordata. The sequence goes on along the minus strand of CM077505.1, from coordinate 43,532,607 downwards.
AAGTAGTTAACGACGTGCTGATAGTCGAGAGCAATGTAAGGCCCATATAGTTATTAAAACAAATGGATCGGGAAAATGGGTAGTGGTGAATTTTCATGACATACATTCACATGCACTTGCAACTCCATCCAAAGCAGGAATGATCCGATCGCATAAGAAACTTACTTCAACTTTAAAAAAGTTGATTAGTGCATTTCATGAATGCGGTATTGGCCCTTCGAGAATTGCAAGGGTATTGAATGTATCAAGTGGTAGTGTGGATAACATGTGCATCTCCTCTCAAGATTATAGAAACCATTTAGGGAAAACACGCAAGAATAATGTTGGCCAACAGTGTATGAGGTTTGTTGAATATTTCCAACGTAAGCATGCTATTGAAGATGATTTCTTTTCTGCAATGGAGGTTGATGAGAATAATCAATTGAGAAGTATTTTTTGGGCATATTATAGATCAAGGTGGGCCTATATGCAGTTTGGGGATGTTATTGTATTTGATGTGACATATAGGACAAACTCATTCAATATGCCATTTGCACCAATAGTTGGGGTTAATCATCATCGACAATCTATTTTGTTTGGGTGTGCCTTACTTGCAGATGAAACAGAGGAGACTTTCACGTAGGTGTTTAAAATATTGTTAAAATTTATGTGGGATAAGATGCCATGAGGAATCATCACAGACCAAGATGTGGCAATGAGAAAGGCAATTGCAACAGTCTTCCTTGGTTGTCTACATCGATTTTATTCATGGCACATTGGAAGGAATCGATTTTGTATACATCTAAATCAATTGAAATCCAAAAATATGGAGTTCAATGATGATTATGACAAATTGGTATACATTGATAACACTAACGAATGTGAAGCTCACAACCTTGAAAGAAAAATATGAAATTCCAAATGACAGTTGGTTGCAAACCATGTACAATGATCGTCATCATTGGATTGAAGCCTACCTTAAGGACTATTTCATTACTGAGGTGACTACAAGTCAAAGAAGTGAAAGCATTAACTCATTTTTTAATGAATTTGTGAGTGCACAAACTTCATTAAGTGAGTTCATCCAACAATATGATAATGTTGTTGCGTCTCAATGAGAAGAGGAGGCTTCTGAAGACCATAAGTCAATGCATACTGATATCTATAAAATATATACATTTTTATATACCTTTCTGCCTATATATTAGTAGTAATTTTGGTTGAAAGTAAGGATATTAATAGTTATTTATGTTAGGTGAGTAATTAGGAGATTAATAAATAAATGTGCTTAATTGATTAATTTTAGATGCGTTAATTGGATTTAATGGATTTATAATTTATGATGCGTCTAAATTATATTTAATTTTATTTATGTAGGCTTTGAGAGTTCCCGATGCATATCGCCAAAAGTGAATGCGCGCCAAACAGTCTTTGTGAAGAGATCAACGATCCGATGAACAAGAGCAATATGACGGGTTTTTAAGGAAGAAAAAAAAGAAGAAATAAAGAAGGAAAACTGGTTTGGTTCAGGTCTGTTCCGTTCTGCTTCGGTTCAGGATAAAATAAAAAAAAGAACCGACCCGACCCGACCCGAGCAATGCTCGGGCCTTCATTCCAGAACAGAGGCACTCGAGCTCTGCTCGAGCGCCGGCAAGGAATAGCCGCCGGTGAAGGGCTGGGCTTAGGCGGAAGAATACGGCGGAGTCATGGCAGTCTCATGAATGGCTGAGCTGGGTTCCGGCATGACGATGGCAAGATGGGTCTCGATGGCGACTCGATTATGCCAGCAATGAGCTTGACGACGACGGCAAGGATGAACGGTGGCTGGGCTCGAACGATGATGAAGACAGAAAGACGGCGATGGTAGCGGATCGACAAGGATCGACGAGCGGGAAAATCGACAGAGCCGTGCTCAATGTAGGAACCAAAACCAAAACAGAGGATCGTGTCGGAATTGGAGGGACGAAAGTGGCGTGCTCGAATAAGAAACTTGATCCAAAATGGAAAAGGATTCGAATTGGACTCTTGGGTTTCTCGAGGTCTATAAAAGGAGGAGGAGGAGGTGGAACTGAAAAGGAGAGCTTTTAAAAAAGAGAAAAAAAACAGAGAGAAAGAGAGCTTTTCACAGAGGAAAACAAAAGACTTTCCGGCCGGATTCCGACGTGTTTCTCGACGGAGGAAGAGTGGAGTTCGCCAGACAGGAGAGAGGAGGAAGAAAGCTCGGATCTTTTGGATTGAATTGTGTTGCTACAGTGATTCGAAAATGCTACAGTACTCGTGCTCGAGGAAGAAGAGAGTGAATAGTGCGCAATGATTTTGAGCAGTACCGTGAACAGTATTCCTGCAAACGATTCCAATAAATCAGGCTTCTTCTTTCCCTATTTCCATGTCTAGCTAAACTGTTTATCAAGGTTAGAAGCCTTGGATTTGTATTTGCTACTCTTAGTTGTTTAATTTAATGAAAGTTGATAATGATTCTTCATGCTTAATGCAGTTTTATTGTTATTCCTTTTAAGTGCTTTGACCAAGACTTAATGAATGATTAATAGAATTTGATCTTGATATTTCCTGTGTCTAGATAATAACAGGATTATGATTGATTCTATGCCCGGCCAAGGATAGAGTTAATTGTATTAATTTATAGTGGATGAACTTTTTGTGTTTGGACAAGAACGTGTAGTTCATTCATTGGTAATTTGTGTGTCCGGCCAAGAACATAAATTACTGTATCATATCAATTTGTGGAAATAATAATTGAGAGTAGTAATTGCATGTTTAGTGGTGTATTCGACGCTTTGATATTCTCATTCATCTGATTTCTTATTAAAGTTTGCTTCTTTAGTTAATTAAAATAATAAAAATTCAATCTTTCATTAGAATTAGATTAATCTTCCAAGTCCTTTGGGTTCGACCTCGTTTCCACTAGACTATAATGAGTCTCGTGCGATTGCGAGCAAAAGAGTTAAAAAATCAATCAATCACATACCAAGTCAACACTAATTTTAGGCCACCGATTGGAGGAACAAGCAAGCAGATTTTACACAAGGAATTTATTTAGCTTATTTCAAGAACAGTTCAAGTAAGGATTAACTTACATATGTAGTACACTTCAATGTGAAGGAGGAATTACTATATATAAGGTGAACAAGGATGTAGAAGGAAGATTTCACATTGTGACATTCCAAAATGAGCCTGAAATTTGTGGAAATTGCAGCTATAAAATGTTTGAGTCGAAAGGCATTTTGTGTAGGCACATACTTCAGGTTTTTTTCCAAAACAATGTACAAGATCTTCCCAAAAAATATATCTTGTTATGTTGGAGAATTGTTGCTAAGTATTCAGCTTCTGCAACCATGAGCAGCAATGTCTCATTAGTTAACACATCCACAGTCATGCCATATATGGTATATTGCATGCGTGATATGTTATATAAAATTAGAGATTTGGGGTTAACTTCTTTAGATCAATGGAATCTTGTCATGCCTCCACTTAAGATGCTATTCCATAAACTATCAAATGTGAGCGCATCATCTACCATTTAAATGGAAGACACAGTTCCAAGTCTATCAGAAGCATGTGCCAACCGAAAACCATACATGATATACTGGATTTGTTTGTAAAGCTTATTGTATACTATAATGCTCGCATTTTATTTCCTATTTACAATTACAGGGGGAGAACCTGTCGCTATTCTAGCTAAAACCGGTACTGACAAAAAAGTGGTCCCATGTTTTTGGTTGTTTCCTTAAGGGTTGCATAGTGGAAGCTTCCCTTCTAACTATCACACTATTGATATTTTTTTTCAGGTCTTGTAATGGAATTTAAAGCTGGCCTGCACGCAAGGAGATTTTGTGAGTTCTTGATAATTTGCAATTTTTAGCTAGGGATGGCACCTGTCTATATGGCATTCCTCAGATCATGGGTGATGAATCTGAGGCTATAAACTATAGCTATAGTCTTGAAGTGGGTGCAAATGGAAGGAAGCTTATATGGGAAGGAACCCCTCGAAGCATCCGTTAATAGAAGTCTCTGACAACTGAGTGTTGAGTTCATTGGCTAAACAATTATCGAGCATTTTCATTGTTCCAAATTGTTTCGAGTTGTACTCTTGCGAAATGAATGACATGATATTATCAAGCAATTTGTTTTTCATTGGGTAAACAATTATAGAGAAAATTGCAAGTGCTCAGAGACCTGACAAAGCAATTGCATTTAAATGGTTCAATGCGTTTGTGACTAATGCAGATGTGTGTGTCCGAGCGAGACAGAGGTTCATCATGCTTGCGATTAGTATTTTCTGTTTGCTCATTAGTTTAGTTGTAAAGATTTCTAATGGTAGATTGCATTTTTAACGTCTGATGATAGAGGTCCAATGCACCATAACAGTGTAAGAAAGCTCACAACGAATCCTCCTCAATCAATTCTACCAATTCCTTAAGCTGTCTCCCTCAAGGGCGGTCCTGGGTACTGATCTATACTTGAATTATGCATATATTATCTCATAAACTTATATTTATGTTAGTATTTGATTAGAATTAGTGGTACTTTAATAAGTTTTTGATCTTTCGTAGGAAGAGAAGACATATACTCTTTTTGGCTTAAGAAGAGAGAGAAAACAGAGAAATTTCGGATATGAACAATAGCCGATCAATCAGCTAGACAGACGCGATCGATCACCAGAGCCTCAACACAAAGCGTAAGTTAAGAACCGATCGATCGGACCACTTAGCGATCGATCGTATCTACTAGAGTTTGCGAGCGAATAGTAACCGATCGATCGGCACACAAAGTGATTGATCGGCAGGAGAATCGAAGTGAACGATCGGCGCGATGCAGCAGAAATAATGAAGGAAATGGCGATCGTTCGGTAAAGCGATCGATTTGCTATAAAAGTGATCGATCGCCGTATTCGCAAAATTGAAAACGAGGTTGGGTGTAATTCAAGAACTGATCTCGAAGGTGTGGAAATTAAAAAAGAAGTGAGTGAGTCGATAGAAACTACCTTTAAACCTCCTTCTATCTCTAAGGAGTCACAGTCTACGACACTATTAACGGAACCTTCTGTTCCTGAAGCACAATTCATACAATGTCTAGACCAACCCTACCCTTTGATTGTTGAAAGTGGCTTAGAGTGTTCTATCGATCGCCGATTCATTCCACTATTTAAGAAACCTCTTCCACATGTGTTACTAGAAGAGGCCCCTATGGCCAAATTGGTTAATTTAGAGGAGGAGGATCCCTTTATTTTAAAATTTTCTCATGACTTTTTCCCATGGCCAAATTGGTTGATTTAGTGGTGGATTCGTTGCCTTGATATTTCTCTACATTGGTTCAAATCAGTTAGAAATAGTTAAAGTTCATTGCTTCCTTAGATTAAATAAAAAACTACAACTTTCTCTTGAGTTTGGTAAAGTATTTAACCGTTCCCGAGGTTCAACAACCCTTTAATATTCACCGTAGTACAATTGCCTTGTGCACTTGTAAGGGTGCTTATATTGAAACGATCAAGTTTTTGGCGCTGTTACTAGGGATGGAAGACAATAGTTTACCAAATTCTTAGCTTAGTTAGAGGAGTTTAATTTTAGAGTAGATTAGCTTTAATTTACTTTACATTGTAGTAGTTTAGTTTTGCTTTGTTTTTTGTGCAGGATTAAGAGAAGATATAGAATTCTCGCCGACGTAGAAGGGCCAGCCCTTCTCCCTCGTTTGCATTCTCTTATCTTTTCTTTTATTATAATTCTGAGTGTTTGGTGCTACGTGTTTTTCCTTTCTTTTTGTGATTGCATGATGTGCTAATTGTGGCTATTCGGACTGCTAGTTGTGGATATCTAGGGTTATTTTTCTTATGCCTGGATGTGCGATAGTGTGGTTAGGGTGTTGATAACTGTGTGGTGAAGAAATGTCTTCACCTTCCTATGGATTTATCCATGATGACCCATATATGTACTATAATGATTATTATTCCCCACACACACCTACTTCCACTCCCTTTGAAGTGTCTTTCCATCCATGTTCCTCATATTTTGATACTTACAACCGTGGGTGGGAGCATCAATCCAACTTTAGAAGTAGCATGTCTTCCCTACAACCCATGATCCCTTTTATTTCGGAAGTATGTGCCCTTTGTGCAAGTCTTACCCATACTCCAATAGAGTGCCCTTTGGCCCATGAATACCTAGATTTTATACGCAAGTATGTGAATGAGGCCCAAGGTCTTCATAAGTGGGAAGACCATCCTAATTCCTCTTGGACGCAACTTAATCAGGCCCCTAGACAAGATTTCCTAAGCCAACAACTACCTTACCAAACCAGCCTCTGCTCCTCAATATGATCAATCTCCTAGGCGACCCACCTTAGAAGACCAAATGAGCCAAATGTTAGCCATCTTGACCGAAATAAAAACCGAACAAAAGGAATTGAGAGAAGAGTTACATACCCGAGGCCAGCTTCTCTATTCTCATACTCAGTCCATAACCAACATAGAAACACAGATAGAACAACTGACCCAGTCCATGGATATGAAAAATGCACTTTACCTATCTAATCACAATACGCGATGAGCCAATTTGTTGAAGAGGGGATATATTTTTCCCCTGACCATGCTCAAAATGTTATAACCCTTCGGAGTGCACAGAAATTTGAAAACGAGGTTGGGTGTAATTTAAGAACTGATGTCAAAGGTGTGAAAATTAAAGAAGAAGTGAGTGAGTCAATAGAACCTACCTTTAAACCTCCTTCTATCTTTGAGGAGTCACAGTCTACAGCACTATTAACGGAACCTTCTGTTCCCGAAGCACAATTCATACAATGTCTAGACCGACCCTACCCTTTGATTGTTGAAAGTGGCTTAGAGTGTTCTATCGATTGCCCATTCGTTCCACTATTTGAGAAACCTCTTCATGTGTGTTGCTAGAAGAGGCCCCTGTGGTCAAATTGGTTGATTTGGGGGAGGCGGATCCCTTTATTTTAAAATTTTCTCATGACTTTTTTCCATGGCTAATGCAGGGACCCCTATTTCCAAAGTTTCCTCACCCACCAATCCACCCTTTCATTCCACGATGTGCTCTATACTTAGGTCACAAAGATAGGTGTGTGTGGGGCAATCATTTAATCGATCTGAGTTGACTTCCTGATAGTGGCTCAATCTGGCTGAAGACGTTAAACGTAGTGCTTGATGGGGAGTAACCCACGTATTCAAGTGTATTTACTCCTTTTCTCCTTTTCTTTGTTATATTATCATTATCATTTGCTATTTCGTGCACATTGAGGACAATATTGATAATAGGTCTGTGGTGTATTATCCTCTCAAGTCTAGAATGTTGGATCCGAAGGAAGCGCGCAGGCATTTTTACTATCATGAACCTAAAGATTACAATGACTATGTAGATTCTGATATTCTTTGGTTAATGGGTCACATTGGGTCTGTGTGAAACAGAGATTTAGAATGTATTGCTACAATGTTCTATACTTTTACTATGTGCATTATCATGCTATATCATATTTGGGTAGAAATTTCTAAGATGAAAGTGTGTAATAAAACCACTTACTTGAGGGCTTCTATATTCCCGTTGATTATAAACCAAGTACGTGTGGTTGATTTTCTTAAGCATTATGGTTTACATTTGAAGGGATAATAGGTTTGTTTGTTTTGTAGTATTTTTATTATGTATTTACACTTAAATTAATTAGGTTAACAAGTACATGTTTGTGGGTAGTATGGTTGCAAACCCTCACGAGACAACACTCGTCCTACTAGGCACACCTAGAGGTTTAACGGCTTATTGCATATGCTCAATGCAATCATGTTCTCTATGAAAGTGACATTTACTTTTCTACTTTAGTTTCTGCTGTTTTAGTTCCTTTAGTTAGTTTGTTTGATTTTGTTTTGTTGGGGACTAGCAAAATGTAAGTTTGGGGTGTGATCTACACTTGAATTATGCATATATTATCTCCTAAACTTATATTTATGTTAGTATTTAATTAGAATTAGTGGTACTTAATAAATTTTTTATCTTTTGTAGGAAGAGAAGACATACACTATTTTTGGCTTAAGAAGAGAGAGAAAATAGAAATTTTTTGGGAAATGAACAATAGCCGATCGATTGGCCAGATAGAAGTGATCGATCACCAGAGCTGCAACACAGAGCGTAAATGAAGAACCGATCGATCGGACCACTTAGCTATTGATCGTATCCAGTAGAGTTTGCGAGTGAATAGTAATCGATTGATCGGCACACAAAGTGATCGATCGGCAGGAGAATTGAAGTGAACGATTGACGCGACGCAGTGGAAATAATGAAGGAAATGGCGATCGTTCAATAAAGCGATCGATTTGCCATAAAAGTGATCGATCGCCGTATTCGCAAAATTGAAAAAAACCCTATTTTGACTCAGAATTGAAAGGGGATTTCGTGTTTTCTCTCCACCATATATATATGCCTTAAGGGGGGACGTTTTGAGTATTAGAGAATAGATATTGGAGACTAGAGAGGAGCTAAAGATGAAGAAGGATTCATGCCAATGAATCTACAAAATCAGGTTTTTCTTTTCTCTCTTTCTATGTCTAGCTAAATTCTTTATCAAGGCTAGATGAAGCCCTAGATGTGTATTGCTACTCTTGGTTGTTTAATTTAATAAAGTTGATATGATTCATAATTAATGCTATTTCATTGGTTTTCTTTTGAGTGCTTGACCATATGCTTAATTGATTATGAATGAGATTAGATCTTGTTAATCCCTCTGTCTAACCAAGAACAGGTTTGTGATTGATTTTATGCCTGACCAAGGATAAAATTAATTATATGATAGTGGATGAACTTTCGTGTCCGACCAAGAACTTGAGTAAATTTATTGGTGATTTGTGTGTCCGACCAAGAACACAAGCTACCATATCATGTCAATTTGGGCGTAATAATAATTGAGAGTAGTAATTGCATGTTTAGTGGTTGATTCGTTGCCTTGAGATTTCTCTACATTGGTTCAAATCAGTTAGAAATAGTTAAAGTTCATTGCTTCCTTAGATTAAATAAAAAACTGCAACTTTATCTTGAGTTTGGTAAAGTATTTAACCATCCCTGAGGTTCGACAACCCTTTAATATTCACTGTAGTATAATTGCCTTGTGCACTTGCAATGATTCTTATATTGAAACAATCAGGTACAAAAACCCCCTTTGCTTTCATTACTAGAAGAATGTTCTTATGAAGTTCTGGCACCAATTCCAAAAGCTTTCCCCTTTTCTTACCTCTGACTTTGGCCTTCTTATATTTCTCCATTTGTCCAAGAACACTGAGCAGCAAATTGTATAAGCAAAATTCCTCTGAGAGCTTGCTACGTAACTGTAAGAACATCTTGGATAATAGTTTCAAAGCAAGCACAAACGTCTGTTCCATATCAAGATACTCTCGGGAGTGGCCATGGGCAGTTTCAAGCAAGTCATCAAGCATAGCAAATATCACTTGATCAAAACAATGCAGCCACAATGCACTGGTCAGCACAAATCCCTGAATGACATTTTTAATCGATTCAGAAGTATCATATAATTGATCTGCTCTCTTCTAATGTAATACTAATTCGATTCTTGGCATAAAAGTAGGTAATATTGGATTATAAATCAAAGTATTAACAATAATGAAATCTTTAGTTAAAATGATGGAAAACTGACACGTGGTTATAAGTACTTCAATTTATAAGTATTACATTGTTCTCATCCATCACCCTCTAAATATAACTAACATCAAGCATATTTTCAAAAATATAAATAAAATAGTGGTCCAGATGTTATCCCTAATGTACTCTTCCACCACGGACTTCGATTTCTTTGTTGATTAGGTATGTTAGAAGGCACTTGTGGATGAAGTCTTGTAACGGTTGGAGGTTTTGGCTGCTTGTTCAACCACCTGAAGTACCCATAGCCTGCCTCCTCCTGTCAATACCAGATAAAGTCAAAGTCTAAATATACAAATATATATGACATAGAATTAACTAAGGCTTGTAATAACTTACATAGTGATTCTGACATTTCAAAAAAGGCCTTCCTGGGTTTTTGTCAGTATGAGAAACATAAAATTTCATGCAGTGGCCGAGACAATGAGGGCATAGTTCCCCATTCTCGTGCTATTACTATTACATGTATCCATTTCTGGACATTTTAAAAAATAGAGATCAACCCAAAATGCAAAACATTCTCATAATAAACAGTTCTCTTTGGTACAAATAGTAACTAATTTTCCGATATAATCGTCCATTCAGTCTCAACAAGTACAAATGATTACTAGACTCAAAATTGATAACAAAGACTATACATGATAGAAATTTTTTACAATAAATCAGAAAGCAAAATGATTTAACATTCAACCCTCATCTGCTGTTGTTGATGTGCATAATATCACTTTTTCCAATCTGCATTTGACCGTGCATTTTCATGATTACTTCTTGGAGTTGTATCAGGTTGCCTCTGACAGATATACGGTTTTCATAAAACAATTGTTTACAGTGGAGCTGAAAACGAGTTTCTAATCCACTTTTAGACTTTTTAAACTCCAAGTTTCACTAATCTTGCATTACAATGTGAAAGCACAAAATTGTGAGTTCAGAGTAATACCTTTCTCAACACAAAAGACAGATACAAGTAATCCTCTGACAGTGTACCTATATGTTGCAAACAAAATAAGTTAAAGTGACGTTCAGCTTCTAAAAATGAGTCCTATACTTTGTACCCCTCAAGAAAGAGTCATATATCAATCCTAGAAACTGACACCTAAAGTGCCCCAAAAAATTTAACAATTCAGCCAAACTATGAAGCATAAAATTAATTGTTCATCAATAAGTGCAAACAACCTATATGCAAGAGGATTTAGATACTGTTCTTAACATCAATAAGTAGAATCAGATACTAAATCATAATTTAATATGCATTGTTCTTAACATCAATAAGTGCAAACAGCCTGCGAGAGGATTTTGTGAAAATGAGCTTACAGAGGGGCGGAACCAAGCGGCGAGGGGAAAAAAGGTCAAACCTTTCCGGTGAATCCCAAGCGGCGAGGGAGGATGGGGGCGGCGCCGTCTGGAGGGACCTGTAGGCCAAGGCTAGGGGCCGAAGGATTAGGGTGGCCGAAGAAGGGGCAGATATGGGTGTGGACCTTGGTCTTGCCGAACTGGTCCAGGTATCAGAGGAATTCCAGCACGTGAGCGCTGCTGCACCGGGCCAGAGATAGTGGCGGGCAGTGGTTCTTCAAGTACTGCCTGAAAGTATTCCAGTCTCGCCGCTTCTGTGATTCGTATAAACTCGGTGTAGTAGGCGGCAATGGCAAGGAGGAAGCTGCGTGCGAGTCCGAGGGGCTCTTTTTGGCTAGAGGATGAGGAGGGGGGAGGAGAGGCGATGGGGGAGGAGGAGAGGCGATGGGGAATGGAAGTTAAGGTAAAATTTCCAAAAAAACGCCTCATACGACGGTTATTAATGCAGTCACCTTTTTCCTTAGTATAATAGTAACTATGCGCTTTTGCAATATACTTTGTCGGTAAAAAAATCATCTGTTACACAGAATGTAAGTATCTGATAAGCAGTTATATTTTCCTACAAATATGACTTTCTTCTATTATTTTTTTCTGCTTCTCAGGTATTTCCCACTTGCCCATGCGATTGTCGATTTAGAAAACATGGGTAATTGGAAATGGTTTATGGAGCAATTAAAAGCTAATTCTGGAACCAATTTGTGAGATTGCAATTATTTCTAACCGTGGCAAAGGGTTGATTGAAGTGGAGGATGAAGTGTTTCCTTCTTTTCATTATCATCTGAAGAACAATTTGAGGGTTAAATTGAAAGGAAGGGCAGCGACATTTCGTAATCGAAGGGAGTTCAAACTGAAACAGTGTGCCAAAGCTTTAACAAAGTCATCGTTTCATGAGAAGTTTGAAGATATGAAACAAGATGGTGGGCCGCAAACTGCAAGTGCGTAGTTTTTTTTAAAAAGCTGCCAAAAGAACCTTGGATACGTGCATATTTTGGGGGAAAACGTTATGGGGAGTTGTATTCAAACGTTGTATAGAGTTTTAATTCTTGGATTTGGGAAGAAAGAAACCTTACAATTACTAAATTGATTGATGAGATCAGGAAAGAAGTGATGAAAATGATGTCACGTCGCAAAATGGAGGCGGCGAAATGGATTGGTCCTCTTTGCCCTGCAATGGAGAAGAAGTTGATTATTCCTATAAAAGAAGCCTTAGGTTTAATAGTCTTATGCTCTAGTGTTGATGAGTATGAAGTCATGACTCCTCTTTCAGTTTCTGTGAATATTAAACGCCGCGAATGTTCATATTTTGGGTGGCAAATCAAAGGCTTCCCATGCAAGCATGCTATTGCTTCTATGATGCTAAGTGAAATTGACCCCCGTAGATGTGGTGAACATATTTTACAAAGTTGTGGTATGAGAATTTATATTCAGTTCCAATCAGCCCATTCCTACTATTGAGGAGCCGATATTTCCTACAAATGAAGCTGTTTTGTTGCCTCCCATAACTGAAGTACAACCTGACAAGCCCAAGGAAAAACTTGTCTCTTCTAGCGGTGAGAATATTTCAGGAAAAATCAAAGGTAGTCGATGCGGGAAACTTGGCCACCATAACAAGATGACTTGCAACGAGCCCTTGTAGACTGACATTCAATTGTTTCGAACTACTATTCTTTCATACTCCCTCCGTTCCAAAATACTATGTATATTTAGAAATATTATTATTCTAAAATACTTTATACATGTGACTTGTTCTTTCCAAAATTGGAGGAGACTGGGAAAGATTGACTAGAATTTTGTTAATGAACGATCATACGAGTTGGATGGGATATAAGGGAGAAGAAGTCGTATGACTTCTTTGTGGGCTTCATGATCCAATAAAAATGAAATTTTTCTCAAAAGTACATAGTATTTTGGAACGGAAGGAGTATGATTTCAATGTCAATCAGCTGTAATGATTGATACTCTTACATGCTAAACTTAATTACAAGAGTTTCACTATAATGATTCTTGAATGGATGTTAGATCCTAAACTTGGTTGTTGTTTTGTGTTTTGTCTGCTTTGTTAGTTTACTGTATGTGCAATTTGAAATACGTGGAAAATGATGCGTATCAAGGAGGAGCATTATCTCCTTAATAAAGCTAGGTAGTGAAGAGTGTACCTGTTTACTGTTTTTGTACTATTGTGAACAAGCTGCCACTTACAACCTTTTCAATAGTTTTCCAAATACCAACAGCTTTATTTTCTTGGGGAAACGAGCATTACGTCTATCCAGTGTCTTGAATGAGGCTAAGCAGTAAAGAGTGTCTATACTTACATTCTATGTTTGAGTTTAGAGCGTAGGTAGTTTTTGTCTTTGTATTATGAGTGAGTTGTCTTCGTCACTTTCCACTTTTGACTTGCATGTCAAATCTTGTTATGTGATCTTTCATTATTGAATGTGGAGCAAGGATGAAGAAACTTTTATAATACAAAGCGGAAATTTAATTATCGTTGTGGAATGTGAAATATTAATTTTGGGTTTTGGAATTTAGTCATAGAATGTGTAGCTTTGTTTATTTAAAATTAAAAATTTATATATAAAAATAGGAGTTAGGAGTTTTGCTTTTTATAATGTGATTGTTTTGTTCATTAAATTACTACACTGGGAACATTTGATGAAGGAAAGTTTTTACATCATATAAAGTTTTAGGAAGGGGTTTTTTTCTATTGTTTTGCATAAATGATGTCAGCAACCAGGGTTCACCCCCAGTTGAAACCGAGTAAGAATTTCGGGTCGATGACCGGTCCGGTTTTTAAAACCTTGGTTGATACTCATTGTTTGTATTGGGGGTGATATTTAGTCAAAGTTTCTAAATCACTATCAAAGATCAAAGTTTAACATTCCAAAATAGTTCAAAATCAATATCCAAAACTAAAGGTCTACTATCATAATGTTTAAAAACCACGATCCAAATTTAAAAATCGACATTCTAATTTGATTTTAAATCAACAATCTCAAAATAGGACAACAATCAATATGCTCCCCCTTATCCCCATATGCTACAAAAATCTAAAATCATCAGTTCAACAGCAAAGCATTCAACTATAAATCATAAAAGTTTAAAATTTTACAAAGATGATGATTGCAATTTCCAAACTATGAAGACATGAAAACAAAACATAATTAAATATATTACCTTTTGTCCTTAATCCAAATCTTCTTGTCTTGTTTTACCACCCAAATTCCGATCCCCTCGACTACCAGAACCTTAACTCTCAAATTCCTATCATCTCCAAGAGCTCCAAACAGCAATGGAAGCGTGATGTCATGATCTTGAACCTCCTCTCCACTGTTCGCTGCGAGTAAGTCTGCTTAGGAGCTGGCTCGACTAGAAAGTCTGCTTAGGAGCTGGCTCGACTAGACTTTTGGCTCGATTCGAGCTCGACTTTTTCGAGCTCGAGTTCGTGCCCCTCTATAACTCGACTCGATAAGCTCAACTCAACTCGACTCAAAATAACTCAACTCACTCGAGGTGGGCTGATGTTATAATGACCTTTCAAAACTTTAAGACTCAGCCCCTTGTCCAGAGAAGCTGCACAGAAGAGGACCTCGTTCCCCCCCCGTTCCCTACGTTAATGACAATATCCATCCCCATCTCTCTCCCTCTCTCTCTTTCTATCTCTATCTTACTTTCCTTCTTTCTCTGAAACTCTTTGAGACGAATCCCAGCCGAGAAGACCCAGTTCCTGCTTCGCTTTTTTTAAAGCAAAAGGGAGCTTGAGATCTGAATAACTGAAAAGTTCAGCATAAAGGTAAGGCTTTTTGCTGATTTTATTTGATTTTTGGTTATGGGTTTTTTGTTATGGATTGTGAGCTTGGTCTGTGAGTGAGTTTGCAGATTTATGTTGTGTTTTGTAGTGGTGATTGGAATATGATGTAGGTTTTTGTGGTTAGTACCGACGGGAATCGACAAAAAGATGCTTTTTAAACAGTATTTTTGGATTTGATGTTTGCATGTTTGTTTTTTAGAATCTACTTTGAATCTTTGGTATCTATGCTTGAGATCTGAGGAACTGAGGAAGTATTTGTGTTTTTAAATGAAAAAGGTTGAATGGTAGCTGTGACTGGTTTCTGTTTGTGGGTCAAGGAGATGGGCTACTATAGTAGTGGCTTAACACTCGACTCCAGTGAGAAGCGAGTCTGATCTCGAGCCAAAGCTCATGCCTGCACTCAAGCCAGGGTCGAGCTCGAGCTTGAGTCGAGTTTAAGCATATGATAGTTGAGCTCGAGTTTAGTAATTAGACGGTGAGCTGAGCTTGAGTTGCTAAAGTTGAGGCTTGACTCGACCCAAGCTCGAGCTTGAGCCAACTTTTTAAAAGTCGAGCTCGAGTCAAGCTGAGTCAAAACTTGACTCGACTCGGCTCATGAGCAGCCTTAGCTGTGAGGGATGGCCGAAAGAGGTGGTGCGAGGGCTGGCCGATGGAGAGCTAGGGTGAGGGCTGGCCGAGGGAAGTGGTGCGAAGGTTGGGCGGGGCAGCTGAGGCAAGGGATGGCGAGGGAGAGTTGAGGTGGGGGAAATGGTGTGAGGGATAGCTGGGGCAGGGAAGCTGGTTGCTGGCCGGCGTTAAAATGTTGATTAAGGATTGAGGAGAGGAAAGTAGATTGTGGGGTGAGAGAGTCGGCCAATCGAGGAGATGAGGAAAAGGGAAAAACCCCCCACAAGGAACTCACGTACCCACTGATTTAACACACTTACCTACCTACTGATTTGATAACCACCCTCGGATCGGAATTCAACGACCTAAAATATTGCCTCATGCATAGGGGTGTCGGACCGGACAAACCTCGGACAAAGGTTGTCCGCGTTCGTGTCCGTATAAATTTATCCGCGAGCATGCTGTCCGTGTCCATGTCCGCGTGTCCGGTGGACACGGACACGGACACGGACAAATTTCTGATTTTTTAACCCTCCTCCCCCCCTCTTTCCTTCTCCTCCACGGCTCCACCCGCCGCCCTCGCTCCCTCCTCCTCCACCCCCTCCCCTCCTCCTCTGCGACCGCCCCCCCTCCACCCCTCCGCGACCGCTTCCCCTCCACCCCGTCGTGGCGCCACCCCTCCTCCTCCTCCGCGACCGCCACCCCTCCTCCTCCTCCGCGACCGCCGCCCTCCTCGCTCCTCCTTCCTCCTCCCCGTGGCCCTCCTCCTTCCTTTACCCCCGCAGCCATGGCTGCCCTCCTTCCTCCTCCCCGCGGCCCTCCTCCCCGCCGCCCTCCTCGCTCCTCCTTCTTCCTCCCCGCGGCCTTCCTCCACCCCCGCGACCCTCTTCTTTCCTCCTCCCCGCCGCGGCGCCGTCCCCCTCCTGGCAGGATCGGAGACTTGGGCGACGGCCGGAAGCCACAGCGCGCCGGAAGACAGGTAAAAAATAAATTTTTATTTTTTTTTGATCCGTCGCCGGCGGTCCTCCTCCGCGACCGCCGGCGACGACCCGGGGACGGCCCCCTCCGTCCTCCCCTCCACGACCGCCCTCCTCCTCCCCCCACTCCGCCGTCCTCCTCCTCCACTCCGCCGGCCGCCGCCCCTCCTCCTCCACTCCTCCTCCTCCTCGGACCTCGGACAGACGGCTGTCCGAGGTCCCTTGGCCGTGTCCGTGGCCGAAATCCACGGACGACTCTTCTCGGCGTGGACACGGCCACGGACACCTCAGACGCGGCCGGCCCTGCGGACGCGGCCGGCTGTGAACAGCCCTACTCATGCATATTATATGAGAACGATCTCATGAAAGCCGTCCTCTTTTATATAACTGTAGAGATAGTCTCTTTTTTTTTATCAGGATTTCTAGATTTCTTTCGCTACCCACTTTCAATCACAGGTTTTAGTTATGTGATTTAGGTTCTAATTTGGGCATTTGAAAGGCACTTGGTCCCTTTTTCCGACGGGTTAAATCAAGGCGGGCACATTCTACAGAGAAGGACGACTTGTAAGTATAATCAGGTTTTGGTTATGGTAGAAAGAAAATGTAACTTGCTTAGTATTTGAAGTCTCTTTAACTGTGAAATATCTCTTGAGAACAGTTCTCCCCTCATGAAAGCAATGCACACTCATATCTAGCTTAGTGTTTTTCCTGAGTCAAAGAAAAAGCTTAGTGTTTTTCCAATGAGAGTGAGAATATGTTGTGGACAATTTTTAACAGCATTCAGTATTTTGCGAGTGAAAAATTGCTGCTTCCTGATCATATATATTGTGTCTATTCAGATAATTTCCAACTGTTTAGAGCACTAATCCTTAATTACGGATCTTTTTTAACCTTTTCTTGGTCTTCATATTTTTCTTTGGCAAAACTTTGGCCATAATCGCAGTTCATGTAAAATATTTTAAACATAGCTTGTGCATACTGCCCATATATGTTTAATCTAAGTTATTGTATCTATGAAGTCTATAAATTTGCATTCTAGGTTTTTTTCCAACTTAAATAGAGCGTGAGATCTTCACTGGTAATTGTACAGTTTATGGATCTATATCATGTTGTTAAATTTTTGCTTTGAGCATATATTAAATTTTTTATATAATAATTTGACATCTCACTGTGGTCACCGTCCCATAACTGTCATGCACAAAATCATCCACTGTGAAGAATGACAAAGCAAGACTTGAATCCCGTAAACATTGATATAATTGCATTTTGGTTGAGCTTGTAAGATAGTGATATGGGTTCGTCCCATATTTATTATCTTGTTTGAGAGGAGACAGTCCTCCCATGTGGTGTGTGAACATGAGGAGTGATTAGGCTTCCGTGGGCCCGGGTGGGTTCACCCCTAATTGGAAGAGACACCTAATGCTACTGGACCGTTATGAGAATTGAAGGGATTGAGTTATGGGTGGTTATGAATAACCATCAAGAGAACAATTAATGGAGGAGGTTACAGGATATTAAGATATCGATAACTCCAATTAATGGAGGAGGTTACTGGATATTAAGATATCCATAAGTCCTCAATTGGTAACCGCCGAGGGAGGGAGATATAAAAGGGGGACGTGACTAATACTCAGGACACTGGCTTTTGCATGCACTCATCTTCTCTCTCACGTCTGGGACGTTTTCTCTCTCTCTCTCTTAATTCATGTGTTCCTTCTCTCTATCACTTGCTATTGGGATTAATCTTAGTGATTCAATCAAGCAATATATTGGGAGAAGTTGAACGTAATATTGCTATCTTGTGGAGAATAACAAATCGTTGATCCGCACACGAACGGTTCAAGAGGTGATCTCTCATATACTCTTATTTCTCCATGAAAAATGGTATAATCTTTAGTACAAAGGCCGCAGGTTAGTAGTACACGTTCTTGCATTTAATTTGATTGTGCATGAAATAAATTATAGTTCATACATATTGCTCATAATCTTATACTCTTTCGTTGTTGTTATTTGTGAGTGCAAGGAATTCCAAATCAAGACAGATCTTGGAAGAATTCAACAACAAACGGACGATTCATTCGCTTCCGCTGCGGCTTGGTAACCCTTCAGTGGTATCGGATCTCTAATTCCGTTGTAGTGTTAGAATTCCCAAAAATCTGATTGATTTTTGTGTGTGGAATTCATAGCAATCAAATTGATAAAAAATGCATTTTTCGATTTGGCGATCAATCGGATGGAAAAGATTTGAAAAACCAAATTATTTTGAAGCAGTATTTGTGCCACATAATTACCTGATTATTGTGAGTTGTTTAGTGATTCAAACTATGCTCTTAAACATTGTTTGTCTGGTTTTCACTGGTTATAGATTTTTATCTTCATTTTGTTGCACCACTTGCTGATTTTTCACTGAAGTTGCAATGGCATCACTAATGGTCTCCAGTGAGTTAGCAAAGACTGAAAAATTGAATGCCATGAACTTTGCTACCTGGAAGAGGCGCATCCAGCACATTCTGTTCCTTGATAACTTGGGTCATCTGTTGGACCAAGTTGTTGAACCTTCGGGTGAAAATAGTACTGCTACTCAAAGGAGAGTACGAGAAGTTCCGGATGGAGGATGCACGAGCAAGGACCACGATGCTTACCTTTATGGAGCCTACTATTGAGTTGCTTTTTGAGAAGCACAAAACGGCCAAAAAAATGTATGAGGCCATAGAGAGGAGGTATGGAGAGCATCCTGAGGCTCACATCAGGTTGCTCCACACTCGCTACACCAACATGAGGATGGAGGAAGGCAAGAATGTGCTTGAGCACATAAATGCCATGTCCATTATCGCCAGTGAGCTGGAGATGCTTGGAGATCCAATTTCATTGGGGGTCCAAGTGTCTACGATACTCACTAGTCTTCCTCCATCATGGGAAACAGTTGTGGTGGCATTGAACCTGAGTGATAAGAAACTCACTCTCGATGATCTTACTGCCAAGCTGGGCATGGAGCAGGAAAGGAGAGAGCATATGAAGGCCTCTAATGCATCTGCCAACCTTGCTCATCATGTTGGCTCTAAGAAAGGTGGGTCCTATGCTGGCACCTCAAAGAAGTACTTCAAGAGGAAAGAAAAGAAGCCTCAGTTCCAGGGTGGAGACAAGGCCAAGAACAAAAAGAAGGGAGCCTGCTTTACCTGTGGCCAGATGGGTCACTATAGCAGGAATTGTCCTAATGGCTCTCAGGGTAATGAGAAAAAGAAACAGCAGGGTGGTGGAAAGGACATAGTGTGCATGATTTCTGAGGTACTGATTGTGAACACTAACACTAGAGGTTGGTGGCTTGACTCGGCTGCAACCCGTCATGTAGCCATGGTTAAGGAGTCTTTTGCTGAAATGAAAGAATTAGTCCTGGAGAGCACAAGATCTACATGGGGAACAACACCTATTGTGACGTGCTGGGGATAGGCTCTATTCGTGTTCCTCTTTTAGGATGAAACATTCTTGTCCATACAGATGTCTTGTTTGCACCTACTATTCGCATGAATCTAATTTCAATCCCTCTATTGACTCAAAAGGGATTTGAAGTCAGGTTCAAGGGTAGCAAGGGAACTGTGGGACAAAAAAATAATATTTTATTTACTGCTTCATTTGTGGATGGTTTATTCAAACTTGATGTTTCTAATGACTTGTGCTAATATTAATAAAATGATTGATTCTGAGTATGTTGCTTGTTTTGTTGATAATGCTTTATTGTGGCATTTACGCTTGTGTCATGTTAATACGACAAAATTACACCGAATGTCAGGTAGTGGGTTACTACCTAGAATTTGTGATGATTTGTGCATGTGTGAAGATTGTTTATCTGGTAAAATGATTAGGCTACCCTTTCCCAAAGGGCAACGAGCAATTGACCTTTTAGATGTCATTCACTCAGATATTTGTGGGCCTATAAACGTCAAGACTCAAAGGGGCATGACATATTTTATTACGTTCATAGATGACTATTCGAGATATGGTTATGTGTACTTGTTATCGAGAAAGTCCGATGCTTTAGAGAAATTCAAGGAATTTAAGGTTGAGGTTGAGAACCAATTAGGACAGAAGATTAAAGTTCTGAGAACAGACAGAGGTGGTGAGTACACATCTGATTTGTTCAAGGACTATTGTACAAACCATGGAATAGTGCATCAATATACTTTGCCATATACCCCTCAACAGAATGGAGTCGCGAAAAGACGCAATAGAACATTGTTGGACATGGTAAGGTCCATGTTAAACCACTCTGAACTAGGAACATAGTTTTGGGGTGAAGCACTAGACACCACTGTTTATGTACTAAATCGAATACCTTCTAAGTCGATCAAATTGACCCCATACGAGTTATGGACGGGAAGACACCCAAACTTTTCGAACTTGAGAGTGTGGGGGTCAAAGGCCCATGTGAGGGTGCCTGATCAACTAAGAACTAAGTTGGATCCTAAGACCATAAAATGCAATTTTATAAATTATTGTGATCATTCGAAAGTGTATCGATTTGTTGTACACCATGATGATGGGACAGTGGGGTTATAGAGTCTAGAGATGCTTATTTTCTTGAGGAAGATATAGACCTTAAAACTCTAGTCAGAGAGTGGAACTCTTTGAAATTGAAAAAGAGAAGGTTACTGTCACTAGTAATGAACAAGTGATAAGTAATACATCTAATAAGGATGTAGAGTCACTGTTGTTGAAGGATTACTACGCGATGCTTGGTGAAGATGAGATTTCGGTAGACGAACTTGTACTTAATGATCCAGTCACGTTTGAGCAGGCTATGAGTAGTCCAGATTCCAAGGAATGGCAGAAGGCTGTTCAAGAGGAAATGGATTCGATCTTGAAGAACAAAGTCTGGGAGATTGTTGACTTACCAGACGAACGGAAACCCATTGGGTGTAAGTGGATCTTCAAGAAGAAGTTCAAAGCTGATGAATCAATAGAGAAGTGCAAAGCTAGACTTGTGGCAAAAGGTTTCACACAAGTAGAGGGCATAAACTTTAAGGAGACATATTCTCCTGTGTCTAGGTTCATCTCGATCCGATGCTTGTCAGTAATTGTGTCATACTTAGATTTAGAGTTGCACCAGATGGATGTAAAGACTGCCTTCCTAAATGGTGATTTAGAGGAGGAGATTTACATGGAACAACCCGAGGGGTTTGTTGTTTTCGGGGAGGAAACTAAAGTGTGCAAACTTATTAAATCATTGTATGGATTGAAACAATCGCCAAGACAATAGTATTTCACTTATCATCTTGTGAAAAGTGAATATGGCTTTGTTGTCAATGATTATGACCATTGTGTATACTCCTTTAGAGATGGGAGTAGATTTATGATATTGTCACTATATGTAGATGACATATTATTGATGGGGAATGACACTAGTATGATTATCAGTTTTAAAGAATGGCTCAAGACCCAATTTAAAATGAAAGATATGGGTGAAATATCTTACATCCTCGGGATGAAGATTGAGAGAGATAGAAAAGTGAGGAGGCTAAGTATATCTCAGGAATCATACATAGAGAGTGTATTTAAACGTTTTGGCATGATTGGTTGGAAGACCATAGATTCGCTCATCTATAAAGGGACAGTTTTGTCTGAGAGAATGGCACCTGCATCAGACGAGGAACATTTGAAGATGTAATCTGTGCCATATACGCAGACTATTAGCAGCTTGATGTATGCCATGAACTGCACTCGACCTGATTTGGCTTTTGTAGTAAGCCTTGTGAGTCGATATCAAGCTAACCCAGGTATGCAACACTGGTAGGCTATTAAGCGGGTGTTTAGATACTTGTTGGGAACCAAGGATATGAAACTCACATATCAGGCCGAGAACCTGTCATTAGAAAGCTATAGTTATTCGGACTATGCCGGGTGTAAGGATGATAGGAAATCCACTGTCGGTTATGTGTTTATACTTAGTGGCGGCACCATAGCATGGGCTAGTAAGAAGTAGAAATGCGTTACTAAGTCCACGATGGAAGCTGAGTTTGTTGCATGCAGTTTTGCAGCTTCCGAGGCAGTGTGGATTAAAGAGTTTCTAGCTGGGTTGCAGCTAGAACAGTGGACTGATGCTCCTGTCCAAATTTATTGTGATAACTTGGCAACTGTGTCGACACTCCATAAATGGGAGATCAGTTCCAGAGCTAAGCACATTGAGGTGCAGTACTTTTATATATTTGACATGCTACAACGGGGAAAGTTGACGGTGAGTCATCTTTCTACGGATGAGATGTTGGCTGATCCGTTAATGAAAGCCTTGATAATGGATCTATTTGTGAAACATGTTCATAGTTTTGGATTATGACAAGACTAGTGCACGAGTCACTGTTGAGTCGCAAATATGAGCACAGAACCCATAGTGGGGGATGTAAGATAGTTATATGGGTTCATCCCATATTTATTATCTTATTTGAGAGGAGTCGGTCCTCCCATGTGGTGTGTGGACTTGAGGAGTGACTAGGCTTCAGTGGGCCCCGGTGGGTCCACACCTAATTGGAAGAGACACCTAATGCTACTGGACCGCTATGAGAATTGAAGGGATTGTTGAAGGGATTTAGTTATAGGTGGTTATGAATAACCATCAAGAGAGCAATTAATGGAGGAGGTTACATGATATTAAGATATCCATAACTCCAATTAATGGAGGAGGTTACAAGATATTAAGATATCCATAACACCCCAATTGGTAACCACCGAGGGAGAGAGATATAAAAGGGGGACGTGACTAATACTCAGGACACTGGCTTTTGCATGCACTCATCTTCTCTCTCATGTCTAGGACATTTCTCTCTCTCTCTCTCTTTCTCTCTTACTTCATGCGTTCTTTTTCTCCATCACTTGCTATTGGGATTAATCTTGGTGATTCAATCAAGCAATATATTGGGAGAAGTCGAAGGTGATATTGTTATCTCGTGGAGAATAGCAAATCATTGATCCGCACACAAACCGTTCAAGAGGTGATCTCGGACATACTCTTATTTCTCTACGAAGAATAGTATAATCTTTAGCACAATGGTTGCAGGTTAGTAGTACACGTTCTTGCATTTAATTTGATTGTGCATGAAATAAATTGTAGTTCATATATATTGCTCACAATCTTGTACTCTTTCGTTGTTGTTATTTTTGAGTGCAAGGAATTCTAAATCAAGACCGATCTTGAAAGAATTCAACACCAAACAGACGATTCATTTGCTTCCGCTGCGGCTCGGTAACCCTTTAGAGCTGTAGGTTGGCTTGGTGGTTGCAAGCAAATAGCCAGAGTATGAGTATTCTAAGTCAATGTCTTGCTTGGTGGTCCACAATATAGCACGATAATGTAGGCTTATAAAATTGGTCATTGTTGGATCGTTGCCTCAAATGGATAAAGTGCTCAAGGGTAGGTGAAATCCACTCTTGAGAGGATGGTGGTTTGAACCCACCAAGATCCTCATAGAAGGTAGTGTTCAAAGCAACTTAGGCACGAAGAAGCATAATATGATTGCGGTGAAAACTGTTATGGCACATAGGTGGTATCTTCTAAAGGTTAAAAATAGTCCATACTGCTCATTAGTTCTCTTAGATAGCAATGTTAACATTTATGAAGCTAGCAGGACTTTGTAATATACTGAGACAGAATAAGCTCTTATGTGTGCAAGCATGTTACTCGCTCTGGCTGCTATACTTCGTTCTGTAAGAGCCTGCAACTGAAAAATCATGTCCTAACCAAGAACTACTTTATGTAGATTTATGGTTCAACTTCCATCCAATATGCATTTGCATTGGTGATTATCAAGTTGAGACCATTTGATACCTTTCATATTGCAATTCAAGCGGTTTAAGTTGGCAATCGGCAGAGCATACAACAGATATACAATGACCTCTACATTTTTTATTTTTCTCATGCTTTTCTTTCAATGTTGCCCTGATTCAATTTACTTTTCTGTTTACTGTAATCAAAATAATCAAAAGACCCTACTGGTTATCAGCAAGTGAAAAAATATACAATTACTTTGTGTAAATAATTTAGAGTTTTGCAATTAGTCTATAACTAAACTTTACAAAATTATTTTTTTTGCTTAAAAGTAAATAGAAATCCTGAATTTTTTCCATATTACCTGGCGCCACTACCCACTTTTCCATATTACTTGATTTTTCTAGTGAAATCCCATATAGCCTGGAATTAACACCTAGACTACCGAAAATGCCCTTATTCGCTGCAGGGTCGTGTGTAAATAGACACGACCCCCTCGGCTAGCTCGTAACAAGTAAAGGCGGCAATTTGTCGGTGAATTGGAGTCTCTCATGTCCCCCCACGGCTCTCTGCAACCCGCGTAGTGAGTTATTTCGAACGATTACACGCTAGTGAGTGATTTTCGGCTAAGGTTTCCAGCGGGCTGAAGACGAAAGAGTAATTTGGCGGTGAGAAACAGTGGGAAAGACATAGGGTTTCGGCTGCCTAGTGGGAAACGTCCTTGTGTCGCCGATGAGCAAAGGCAAAAATCAGCGTGAAGAGTTTTTTCGGGCAACGACGCCTCATCAGAAGTGAAATACACCCGGAGAATATTATAAAATAACCCATAAGGTAGAATCCTTACTGAATTTTCTGTGAGATGCTCCAAATTTTCAGTTTTTTTATTTTGATTAGGGCATGTAAGCACATATACGACTTTTTCCCAGGTCATGTATGCACGTACATGATTGTATCCGGGTGTGTGTGCACATACACGACGTTATTATAGTGTGTGTACGTGAAAACACGCCTTTATGCTAGCGTGTGTATGTGTACACGCTATAATATTAAGTCATGTATGCGCATACACGACTTTAGTTCGTGTTTTTGTATACATGATATAATATAAAGTCGTGTGTGCGCATACACGACTTTACTGTCTTCATGTTTTTTCTACCTATCTCATTAGAGACCCCCCTAAAGAGAACTTATAAAGCGCGGCTGATTTTTCAGATGCATTGTCAGCCCGAAGTGCTGAAAAAGTGTGTAGCCCTCCTACAGCGTAACCAAAGATGCGCTAAACTGATTTAGGAAGTGGGATTTGCCATCATTTTCGAAGCTCAGGAGGTCATAGTTTCTACGAACCTCCTTGATAATTTGGTGAGGTATTGGGATGAATCAGCCAAGGCCATCAACATAAAGGGGAGCTCGTTAAATTTCACAGAGCAAGAAGTTGCTCTTATCACTAGATTGCCTGCATAGGGCGAAAAAGTTGAGATCATTCCCGCTAAGGGCATTCGACCCCAAGGAGAATTCTATAGAAAGTTCTTCTTCGTGAGGAAAGTGGATAAGCCGTACAGAGAGGAAATGAGTGACAAGCTTAACGATGGAGCAACGAAGATGGCAGAGGATGACATGACAAAAATAATCATCTGCCTCATCTTCTCTGCGGTGCTGCCGCAATGATAGAGGTAGCACTCGCACTGTTCTGACACTCTTCTCTCTCATGTCATTGATATGATTATGTGCATACTTTGTTAATGGAGTTGTTAGCCCTTGGGCTTCCATTCGGCGTCTCTCAAAATGGGCAGTTGTCATCGCACGCGTTTGCTTGATCAACCGAGTTATTGGTCAAAACCTAGTAGAAGCATATTATTTATATTTTTTGACCAGCTTGATGTGAGAGTGTTATATCTTTTACCGGGATATTCCACGTTAGCCCAATATCTTTTATCAATCTTGTCAACATATTTCCAGGCCTCATTGTGTTCCTTCATCTTCTCTATTATCATGTCAAAAAGTGTCATTAGCTACCATATGTCGCAGACAAAACCCGTGATGAGCCTCAGGAAACACACCAGGAACTGCTCTCAAAAGTCCCTTCTGTCTATAAAAAACAATTGTGTCCAAACTGGCCACGGGGGGGGGGGGGGGGGGGGGTGGTCCGTAAAGAGAAAAGATTTTAGTAAGCTGAGGAACCATGCCCTGCAAGTAACAACTTAGTGTCAAAGCGTATTACAAAAATAAGGCATGAGTTTGTATACACAACCTGTGTGTTTTGTTTTTTTTTTCATAGTAGAAGGTTGTGTATACAAAGACACACCTTCATTAGTAGTAGTGTGTTCGAGCACACGACTACTCATGAAGGCGTGTGTTTGTATACACGGCCTGCCTATTAAGTTTCTTCCAATTTTAAATGTAGTAGAAGGTTGTGTATACAAACACATGCCTTCATGAGTAGACGTGTGTTCAACACATGACTACTCATGAAGGCGTGTCTTTGTATACACTAGCTGCCTGTTTGTATACTTACCATGCTTATATGCTCTCTTTTTCAACCACTGTATATGCCACACACATTAATTATTGATTCCCCTCGAGGGCTGTAACAACCAATAAAACTCCAGGATACTTTCTTTTTATGAATGTTCTATCAACAGTGAGCAGCAGCCTAAGTGATTTTCAAAATGCTCTTGTGACCAGGCCAAACATCCAAAACACACGTCTGAAGTCGTATCCGCCTAATTCAATTTTAGGTATCACAAGATCTTTCTATCACCACATATGTACCTGGATTAGACTGCTCTAATTCCCTCCCGTAATGTGGCAAAATGTGATATGCATCTTCAGGGTTGCCATCGATTCCTCTTTCGCCCTACATGCCATTTTATAGTCGACTTTGACGCCCCAATGTTTGTCAATATACTGTTGTATATTTTCCATTTTTATGGAATTTTAATCCTTATGGAGGCCATGAAACTTCCTTGCAATCCACATGTGTAAAGCAAAGGATGATCTTTTGAACTTATCTTTGTGTCACATGTATGCCTTTCTTCCCTCGTCATGCTTACTCCATCAAGTCCGTCTTACTCCATCAAGTCTGTTCGAAGCCCGTATGTACCACTTACACCCTGGAACCTTGCATGTTGCAGCAAATGTATCATTGTTCTCATCCACCACTTTGAACATGAACTTTCTCTTGATTGCCAAATCAGTCACAACTACCTTGAATTACTTGATGCTTTCAAACTTAGCCCCTAACACAAGTTGTGCCTCTTAATCGACTGGTTGCGAACTGCCACTCAACATCAACTCCTCCTTATAAGGTTTTAAAGGACCGGCCAAAGTAGAATAGATGCCCCCAATCCCAACCACCATCACTTTCAATATGAAGGAACTCATCATCCTCTAATTCTTGCTTATCGGACACGACAGACTTCCCTTTAGATGTGTCTCCTCCCATGGGAACTCTAGAAGTGGATGGTTTTGCCACATATTGGAGTTCTATCCTTGAGACAGAGGGGTCTCTTCCCGTGGGATCTGCTTGCAAAAAATCTGTAGTGTAAGAGGCTCATGCCACTCATCCTCTGACCATGGTAATTCTTCGTCATCGAAGCACTCTTCATTTTCAACTTGCTCTTCAGATTGATGGCCTCCTGTATCTTTGTC
Source organism: Houttuynia cordata (assembly GCA_039654745.1). Classification (NCBI taxonomy): domain Eukaryota; kingdom Viridiplantae; phylum Streptophyta; class Magnoliopsida; order Piperales; family Saururaceae; genus Houttuynia; species Houttuynia cordata. Next base: position 43,504,821 of record CM077505.1, on the reverse strand, counting down.
TGCATCTTCATTTTCATCTTCATCTTCTTCCCTATTCAATCCATTCATTTGAAATTGCTCTTCGTCTTCATCAGGATATGCATCCTTTAGAATTTCATTACCTTCTCCCAATCTGCGAGAACAAATGGAATGAATGAAACACATGAGAACAACTCATGTACACGACTAGAAGTCAGGTCGTGTATTCGAGAACATGACTTTCAGTTAGAGTGTGCATGTGTACACGACCTGAAATTCAGGTCGTGTATACAACTTACAGTTAGCGTGTGTAAGTGTACACAACTGGAAATTCATGTCATGTATTCGAGAACATGACTTTCAGTTAGCGTGTGCATGTGTACACGATTGGCAATTCAGGTCGTATATTCGAGAACACGACTTTCAATTAGTATGTGCATGTGTACAAGACTGGAAATTCAGGTCATGTGTTCGAGAACACGACTTGTACAGTTAGCGTGTGTGAATTTGTGCGAATTTCAAATCTTACTTCGTAGCGTGAAGTGAAGAATCTACATCTCTTCCTCCTTCAACAGCTGATGCATTAATGCTTAGGTTGGAAGGCCTCTCCTGTGGTGTCTTATTGGCCGGCCTCACTTCTGCCTCTGGTGTCCTCTCGTCCTCCTTATTTGCACTGGAATTAATTTCCTTATTGCCAGTGGAAGTCCTCTCCACGTACAAGTCCAGTACTCCATTTGTGCTTTGCTTGTAAATGAAAAATATTGTCTCCAGGTCTTTATCGTCCTCAAGGACGTATTGGGATGCAGATGAAACAAGATATGACAAAGACAATATACCAGATGCAGACTTCAGCGGTACTTTACTTGTGTATCAATAGTCATGAGTTTGAGTTTCCCGCCCACGCACCCATCAAAATTTCTAAACACTCCATCGTAGTGTAAGCACATAGATATCTTTTCTATATCTACATGATAGTACAATCCCCAAATAATTAAAAACCCATAAAGTTTTAAACCATATATAAGTGAAAACCATCGTGTATGAGTTGTGTGTACGGACACATGACTTTCATTACAGTCGTGTGCATGCACACACGATAACATACAAAGTTGAAAACTTGCCAAGTATTGAACTTTCTTCTTTGGAACTAATTTTCAATGTAAAAATCATTATATTTAGACTTGACATACCATTTTTATTGTATAATGTCTTCATTGCATTTGTTTTTGCATAAAGAGCTCTTTCCTGGTCTTTCCCATTGGTTTTACTGCTTTTTGACGTGAGATCTTCTTTTCCGGGTTGGACGGCGTCGGCGGTGATATGGACGCGATGCTGGACCAAGCTTCGCCGGAATGCCTTCTTCCCCAATTGGATGCTCCCGCAAAGCGCTAAAAATGAGGACTCAAGGTGCAGCCATACTTATACCTACTCTAGTTTAGGGTATTTTGGGTAGTTTTCAGACAATATGGAAGGAACAAAAAGATTCCAAGTAATATGAGAAGAAGGGTAGTGGCGCAAGGTAATATGGAAAAAGCTCAGGAATCCTTGAATTCAATTCTTGTTCTACATTAATAGTGTGTCTTCTTGTATGTGTCTAGATCTAACAAAAAAAATTAGATCGCTCATGCAGGAGGAATCTCTCATGAGAGTTTTTTTTGGCACCAGTAAAACTTTTGAGTGTACAAGAGGACTAGAGGCAAATCATACTTGTATAGGCTCTTGGTGGAATCGACCCACCACCTTCTTGGAATTAGGTTCATAATTACTGAGTGCTCTACCATTGATTTAAAGAGCCGATATTACACCATGCACTAATAACAAAAGCTGTTGATTTACATATGTATATAGATAGACATAGGTATAAATTGAAAAAAAAAAACTTTAGCCTTTGAAATGGTGAAAAGAATTAGTAACCAAAAGATAACAACTTTATATCTTGCATCCTCCAAAGAATTGCAGAACACATAAACACACCATCAAATCTCAATGCCTTCAAAAAATATAAATTTGAATGATTAACTACTCCCTAAGTAATCTATATTGCATACAAGTAAAGTGAATTTGAACTAAAATAAAACCCCTGCCGCAGTAGCTTGGATGTTCTCAGAGAATTTAGAGTAAATTTCCAAACTTTGTTTCTACTTAGTAAATTTTCAAACATTCACACAACTATTGAATCGAAGCCCTAAAAGACATGAATTTTAGCTCAAATGCCCCTCAGGTAAAATTTGAACTAGTCTGTAGGTAATTACATCTGCCAATTGATTTAAGGAGATTTTACCAAATAAGATATATTAAAATAAATAATAACCGATCAAGAAAGAGGCAAACTTAGTTCCCGATCTTGTTATCTTACATGTCATGCAGGCATCAGCATGACGCAGGCCCTATGCGGTTTAATTTTTTGCACTTTGACCCAAATGACATCACTCGAAGAGATGCCTTCTTCTAGTAATAAGGAAACATATCTTCCATTGACGCTTTCCATTTTTCCAACTAAGGCAGGTAAGACCCCATTTCGAACGACGTTTTCAAAGCATATTTCGTAAATAAAGTAAGGCCCCCTTTCAAATGTCTTCAAAGTATATTTCGTAAAAAAAAAAGGTAAGGCGCTATTTTAAACAACGTCTTGAAAGCATATTTCGTAAAAAAAGGTAAGTGTCATTTCAAACAACGTAGAAAGTATATTTCATAAGGTAAGGCCTTATTTCAAACGACATCTTCAAAGCATATTTTCTAAATAAAAAGGTAAGGCCCCATTTCAAACGATGTCTTCAAAGTATATTTCATAACAAAAAGTAAGGCTCCATTTCAAATGACATCTTCAAAGCATATTTTATAAAAAAAAGGTTGGCCCCATTTTAAACGACATCTTCAAAGCATATTTCGTAAAAAAAGGTAAGGCATTATTTCAAACCATGTCTTCAAAGTTGTCGACTTTCGACTTATTTTTTTCGTTAAGCCACATTAAAAACGACGCCTTAGTTGAAAATGTAACAAAATAGAAAACATAAGTAGAAGAGACGTTTTTTTTATTACAAGAGAAAAGCGTCTATGTCAGTGATGCCTTTCACGTCAGATTGCAAAAACAAATAGGCTGGGCATAGGCCAGTGCTACACTAGTGCCTGCGTGGCATGTCAGATAACCGGATTGGGAATTAAGTTTGTCTCTTTTTCTATCGGTTATTATTTAATTTAATAATATTATTTGGTAAAATCCCCTTGATTTAATTGCCCATTCCATATTTGATTCATTAGTAGACAAGAACTCCTAAAAGAAAAAATTGATTGGATTGCTCTTTGATAACCTGCAATGATAGGAAGCATGTGGAGAGAGAGAGAGAGAGAGAGAGAGAGAGAGAGAGAGGGCAGTGGCTGATTTGAGGTGACGAGCAAGAAAATCTGGTGTTGATTTGGGCATGGGTGGAACGTTGTGGAGAGCTGACAGAGAGAGGAGAGAAGGGAGGCTGAGGGGAAAGACGATAGGTGCTTGGGTTTGGGTTTCTGATTAAATTTTTCCTGGACTGGGAAACTGTAGCTAACTGGGGTGGTTTAATGGGTTACCGTTCGGGAGCCCTCTTTTTTGAAACTTGGCAACAAACATTTTAATGGTGGTCAACGCTTCGTTAGGGACGGAGTAAGCTTCACCTATGTTAACTTCCCCACAATTGTACTGCTAATGTGGCAAGCCTAAACGGACAAAGGCTGGCATTTCCAAAGGAAAATGAGTGACGTCATATTGCCCTTTTAGTTTGGGAAATATTTTGGTGACCCACTTTCAATAAAGATTGAAGGACTGGTATTGAAAATAGGTCATGCTAGATGGACTCTTTTAGGTTTGCCACATCAGCTCTTCGGTGAATTGTGGGGAAGTTAACATATGGGTAGCATTACTCTTTGGTGAATTGTTTGTTATCTTTTTTTCTTTTGAACTGGGACGAACCGCCCTAAGAGAACACAACTAACAATATCAAAAACATAAGCAGTCTTGAGGAACTCTGCGATAACATCAACTCAAGTCCCCTCCTCAACCAACCATCTAGCATAACTAGCGAGACTATGAGCTACACCATTAGCCTCACGAAACACGTGGGCATACACAGGATTGTTTAAAGCTCTCGCCTTTCTAAAAGCTTCAATCAAGTTGTTGACAATACTTACTCGCCTTGTAGGGAAACCATACTCACCCTACAAGCCAAAAGCCTTCCCTGGTGATCCCACGCGCACATACCGAGACTAGACTTGCCCAATCTCTGAAGCATAGCCTCATCAAAATTAACTTTCACCCGCCCCTTCTCCGGTGGCACCCAAATCCTGTTGCCTCCACTCCGACCCACCAGCCACAATCGATATGAGCAGGTTTTCCATCCTTCTCTGAATGCCTATCACACTTGGAATTCTCTCCTCCACCCTGCATTGATTTCTTTGCCCAAATACACTAGGCTACGAGGAAAAACAATTTCATATCCACCCCCGAACTATGACCAATATCAAACAAATTAACATCCATCTGTGAAACCACCTGGTGCACTCCGCATTACTGAAACACTCCTCGTCCTTCCAAAGGTCCAAGATTTTACCACAACCCCATATAGCGGGGTTGTTATGAATCTTATAAACAAATAGTCAACATATTCGGCTATTTTTCACTATTGAGGCATGCCAATTTTTTTTTAATGGTTCAAAGTTGCCCAGAAAAAGGGGAAAGCTGCCTAATGGGGAGTTCCTTTCTACAACTCATTGCAAAGTTTCATTTTGGATTAACAAGGGGTGGTCTACTTGACTAAGCAAATCCAAATGCACTTGACCAGTGGATTTCAACTCATCACACATTCATCTTCAACCTAGCTTATATTTTTTTTACTAAAAAGACCCTTATATTACTGAAATAGAAAGCACACGAGAGGGATCCTCCTCAGTGTCAACAATGGCAGAGGAAGATGTCTATTACACAAATAAACAAAAATAACAACAGCCACACAAGCTCTCCTATCATGAGCAAAGATACATATAGCTGGACAGAGATAAACACAACCTATGAGTAATTTGATAAACATATATGAGTCCTTGTAGAAAATTAACTCAACGGAGAAACCACAGCCACATTCAGAAGCATAAACATGGAGCATCATCCACACAAGTATTAGACTTTGAGCTCCACTATCTCCGATACACTCCAAATGGTCGGCAAAAAGCTGATTGAAAGTAGCCTACCTCCACAACTTTTATGCAGGCTTTTTTTCTTTACTTTACTTGATGATCCATGAGGTGAAAAATTAGGAGACTACCTACTAGAGGCAAAAGGAGAGTAATGTGCCTAGCGGCAAGATTGTCGCTGGTAGTCAGGCAATTACCATAATCCTACATAAAGAGATGGAAGAATTCGAGCCTAACTCATTGAATGTCAATCTCTCCAAAAATTCTAAGAGATCAAAATCGTCACTCCCTGGAACCGTAGACATCCTCATGTTCATCAGATGGGGTTAAAGATGCCTCCCCAGCAACATGTGTGAATTAGCAGTTGCATGCCCAATGCTAAAGGAGAGCCTAAGTGGGAACAAAAAAAGAAACAAAGAATGGGGGGATGGGGAGCGCCTCCTGATCGGAATCCTGAGAGACCGGCACTGGGTGGCTCCACCTTAGGTCAGCAAAAAATGAAGGCGGTGGGGAGACAAAAGTGGGCAGGCGTGTCTGGAGGGTGGTGGAGGATGACAACGGGGATCAGAATATAAGCACAAGGATCTCGATCCGTGTTGTGTCCCAATTAATAAAAGTCATTAGATGTTAGTTTATCAATTAGGTTTAATTGATGATAATGGGCCTTAGGTAATTGTTAGGGAGCTCATTAATAAACCTATTTAGTGTAAGGGTTATGCCCTAATTGAATCAAGAAATTAATCAACCCTAATCATCCTTCTCTTCTTTTCTCTCATCCTTTCTGCCGACTACCCCCTATATCCTTCCTCTCGATCTGTTTCCCTCTTCCTTCCTCAATCCATTCTTCCTCCCATGATCACATCTCCCTCGACCATCTCGACGCCGGTCATAACATTTGGTATCAGAGCCATTTCAATTCCACCGCCACATTCGTCACCGCTCGCGAAGGTCCAACTGGACCTTGCTTCGATGGGACGTCGATGGGTACCAGAAGAAGGAAAGCTTGCATTATTAAGTCCGATGGGTCGCCGCATCAATCGAGTTCAGCGGCAATCTAAGCATTGCGGCCATTCCCCTCGTAGGAAGTAGTCCTCCTCAGTCGGCCTTCGTGACTAGGCTCTGCTTCCCCGCCATAGATCTTGCAGCCGTCCACAATTCTTTCCCCGCTGAATGTCTGCGATTTCTCCTCCGCCGCCATCACCGATCTCCAGTGACAGCACCAGTCACACCGTCACAAACGGCCACCGTTGTCCGCCAAAGAAATAGTCCTCCTCAGCCGCCCTTCGTGACTAGGCTCTGCTTCACTGCCACTGATCTCGCAGCTATCCACAGTTCCTTCCCCACCGATTGTCCACGATTTCACCTCCACCATCGTCATCGATCTCCATCGGTAGCACCAGTCGTGCCGTCACAGACCACCACCGCCGTCGGGCCAAAGTTAGTACTTTTTCTTTTTCCAGTTCCTCTATTTTTTCCACTGTTGTGCCAGCCAATTCATGGCACTGTCAGGGTTTACGAGCGGCGGAATCAGGAAGACGCACCGCCGGCGGACGCTATGGTAGAACCAGGCCTCGCCGTTCACCAAGCCTCTATCCGATGACTGGGAACCACTCCTGGCAGCCCTCGCTGCCATCCAAACGTAGGCAGTAGACTCGGAACGAGCATTGCTCCAGGAATTGAGGGCGGATCTTTGCGCGGCCGCAGACCTTCAGTAGGCGATGCTTGACCAAATCCGGAAGGATCAAGCAGCCTGCTTGGTCGCTTTTACGGCGGACTCGGCACCTACTCCACCACTGGGCATTCCTCCTCCTTCAGCCCAGTTTTCCCATGGAAGAGGGCTTCTCCAGTGACCCTTTGCACCCGCTTTTCACCTCGGGTTAGGTCGCACATCACCCGCCACTTTTTCAATGTCCACCATTAGAGACAAATGGACTCCTCACTCGGTAACCACTGGACCAAGTCGCCCGCATCCCAATACAACAATCAGCCAAGACCTGTTCCCGCCTCCTCAGTTGCACGACAATGACCTCTATGGTGAGGAAGCGATGGATGACGGGGTGTATGGGCTAGCCCCTAAGGCGAGCACAATTCACCTTAATTTTTCGGAGTACTCGAGTGACGATAATCCCAATGAGTGGGTCATGCGCGCCGAGCGTTTCTTCTCATATCAGGGGACACGTCCGGATCGGCGCGTGCTTTTGGCTTCCTTCCACCTCAAGGGGGATGCATTGATGTGGCTTCAACAACTAGAACAGCAAGAGGGTACTATCACATTGGATTATTTAGTAGCAGAACTATGCACCTGTTTTGGTCCCAACGAATATGATAATTTTGACTCACGCTTGCACAACCTTTGCCAAACCTTGTCTATTCATGCCTATCAAACGGATTTTGCACGGCTGGCCACCCGAGTTGAATGGACACCATCAGCTCTTCTTTCAAAATTTGTGAGTGAGCTGCGGGAAGACATCTAGGCAAAAGTCCGGCAGTTTGAGCCGGTCAACCTCCACCAAGCCATCCGCCTATCCCGTATCCAATAGGAGGGTCTCCAACGGCTCCGTAGAGGTGGCAATCACTTACCAGTGACACGGTCGAAAACTGTCCCTTCCGCCAGCAGCCGGGCAAGTGCACCACCTTACCCCTGCCTAGATGGAGGATTGTCGTTCTCGTGGCCTCTGTTTTAATTGCAACGAACGCTTTGTATCGGGCCATAAATGCAAGCGTCCAGGTTCTACTTTAATTATGGAGGAGGTTATTGGTCGGATCATCTTGAGCACATTCAGACGGTATTCTCTACACTATTCAGCCATGATTTATTCCTAAAAAAATCGAAATGTGCTTTTGGGTTACCACATGTTGATTATCTTCGGCATGTCATTTCTGCTGCCGGTGTGTCTACCGACCCTTCCAAGATTGCAGCAGTCACCAATTGGCCCATTCCCTCTACCGTACAGGCACTCCGGGGATTCTTGGGCCTGACCGGGTATTACCGGCATTTTATCAAGGACTACGGAACATTGACAGCTCCTCTCACAGCCCTCCTCAAGAAGGGGGCTTTTCATTGGACCTCAAAGGCATATGCATCCTTTGATACACTAAAGCTCGCCATGTCATCTCCACCAGTGCTAGCCCTACCCAATTTTTCTCAGCCTTTTGTGATTGGTAGTGATGCCTCCGCATGCGGACTGGGTGCGGTCCTTATGCAGGGTGGATGACCCATTACTTATTTCTCTAAGGCTATCTAGGGTCGTACCTCCCAGCTCTCTACCTATGAATTAGAAATGTTTGTCGTTGTTCATGCGGACACAAAGTGGAGGCCATATCTTCTGGGGCGCAAGTTTCTAATCCGGATGGACCATCATAGCCTGCGATATTTTTTAGATCAGCGGGTTGCATCTCCTTCTCAACAAAGATGGGTTTTAAAACTCCTAGGGTATGATTATGAATTAGTTTATAAGAAGGGAAGTGATAACCAGGCCATAGATGCGCTGTCTTGTCAGACTGAGAGTTCACAACTTGCCACACTGTCAGTGCCAACCTTTCCAATTCTAGCTAACTTGATTAGCTCCTATGAGCACAACCCAGAAAGTGCCAACCTCATTTCTTGGCTTCGTGATGACCCATTGTGCTCACCACCTTTTGTTTTGCAGGGTGATTTACTCTTATGGCGTGACCGCTTGTGGGTTCCCCCTATTCCACAACTGTGGCAACAACTACTACATCACTTCCACACCTCTCCCATCGCCGGCCACGATGGACAATTCCACACCTACAAAAGGATTTCTCAAAATTGTTATTGGTGTGGCCTTAAAAAGGATGTTCAGGACTTCGTTGCTTCTTGTGACATTTGCCAACGAGCCAAGGCCATTACCTCTTTGATCGTTTAAATATAAAACCCTTGCAAGTGCACAACGCAATTGTACTACGGCGAGTATTAAAGGGTTGTCGAACCTTAGGGACGGACTAATATTTTACCAAATTCAATTGAAAGAAAGTTGTAGTTTAATTTAATCTAGAGAAAGCAATAAAATTTAACTACTTTAAAATGGATTTTAACTAATATGGAGAAGTGCCAAAGCAGAGAATCCACCACTAGACATGCAATTACTACTCTCAATTATTATTACGCTCAAATTGACATGATACGGAAATTTGTGTTCATGGTCAGACACACAAATTACAGTGAATTCACTCACGTTCTTGGTCGGACACGAGAGTTCATCCACTAAAAATTAATGTAGATAATTCTATCCTTGGTCGGGCATAGAATTATCATTTGGGCTAATGATCCTATCCTTGGTCGGGCATAGAATTAACACCAGCCTACTTTTAGCTAAGCATAGGAATTAAAAAGATCTAATTTCATGCATATCAATCAAGTCTATGGTCAAGTACTCAAAAGAAACTCATGAAATAGTATTAAGCAAAATCATATCAACTGTATTAAATAAAACAATCAAGAGTAATAACACAAATCTAGGGCTTCATCTACGCCTTGTCGGACAAGGAGAACGCTGTTGATTTGATGGAGTCATTGTGCACTATTCACCGGAAAATACTGTTCACTGGAGTAAAAATCGCTGTTCACACGCAGGGGCACTATTCATCGTCTTCTCCAACGAGCAGCCGTGCACTGTAGCTTATGCTGGTTACTGTAGCAGTTCCGAATCACTCCCTTTTCTTCCTCCTTCTCCCCTCCGACCGCCTGCTCTCTTCTTCCCTCTCCTCTTCCGGGCGAAACCACGCCGGACTCCGGCAGAAACAGTATCGGAATCCGGTCTGTTTTTCTCTGTTTTTCCGGCCGACTGGTTTCGTTCAAGCTCCGAAATCTCCCCGTTCCAGCTCTGATCTTGTGTTGTCTTTATAGACAGGTCGAAAGCGAATCCTTTTCTGTTTTGGACTCTAACTCCGGCCTCTCGTCGATTCCTAATCAAAGAAGAAATCCAATTCCAATTCCAAGTCCGGCAGTTTCCAAATCAAAGCCCCTGTTTTTTTTTTCTTCCGTTTCCAATTGGGACACCCACCGCCGCCGTCTTCGTCCATCTGCCTCACCATCACCATCAGGATTGCCGCCGTGAGAGTCCATCCTCGCCGTCTCGCTTCACCGGCCACTGCTCAATTTTTCCGATCGAAGCTTCTCACAGTCGATCGTCGTCAGAGCTCGACCTGCTTCGCCCATGACCCATTCCTCCATCGTCAGCGCCGCCGTGATCATCGCCGTCGCCCTTCACCGGCCACTGCTCAACTCCACCATCCTGTGGCCCACTGCTCCTTCGCCGGCGTTCGAGCAGAGCTCGAACGCTCTGTTCTGGAACGAAAGGCCCGAGCTTTGGCTCGGGCCGATTTTCCTTTTTTTTTCTTTTAACTGAACCGAACCGGACTCTGAACCGGTCATATTTTTTTTTCTTTATTAAACAAAAATCCGTTGTATCGATCTCATCCATCCAATCTCATCTTGACGGTTCTTCTCTTTAATCGTGTCTCTTTCGCGTGCGATATTTCAAATGATCATAACTTTTTGCTCAGAACTCCGAATTGCGAACAGTCAGTGGCATTGGAAAGCTGACTTCGTGAACTTTAACATGAAGCTTAAATCAGTCCCATCAGAGATATGCAATCGAAGTTGTAAATATTCAATCATTAGAGTCGCATTTCATCCCATTTCTGCGTTTTGCTCTTGTTTCCTACAAAAACCAAAAACTATATTAAAGTAGCATAAATTCTAATCTAATACTAGCAGAAACATAAGTTTAGGAGATAATAAAATGCATAATTCATGTATAGATCACACCCCCAAACCTAGATTTTGCTAGTCCCTAGCAAAACAAAATAAAACAAAATCAAACAAACAACTAAAGGAACTAATGCATAAAAGTAAACACCACTTTCGTAGGGAACTCGATTGCATTGAGCGTATGCAACAAGCCGTTAAACCTCTAGGTGTCCCTAGTAGGACGAGTGTTGTCTCGTGAGGGTTTGCAGCCATGCTACCCACAAACATGTATTTATTAATCTAATTAACCTAAGTGCAAAAATAAAGCAAAAATTAAAACATTGCAAAAACAAACAACCTATTATCCGGACAAATACACACTACAATGCTTAAGAAAATCAACCACATGTACTTGGTTCATAATCAACAGGAATATAGAAGCCCTCAAGTAAATGGTTTTATTCCACACTTTCATCTTGAAAATTTCTGCTCAAATATTATATAGCATGATAACATAAATAGTAGAAAGTGTAGAACATTGTAGCAATACATTCTAAATTTCTGTTTTATACAGATCCAGTGTTACCCATTAACCAAAGAACATCAAAATCTACATAGTCATCGTAATCTTTAGGTTCATGATAGCACAAATCTGCGCACCTCCTTCGGGTCCAACATTCTAGATTTGAGACGATAATACACCACCGACTTTTTTTTCTTTTTTTTTTTTCGCTCGGACTGTGTAAGGCCTGACTTCAAGATGCTTAGGTTTAGCAATGACTCAGGCCAATGACTCCCAGCCAGTTAGCTTAGGGCATTAGGTTTTAAGAAGACCGCTTCGGGCCCGAGCATCAGCCTAAGTTAATCCTATAAAGTCAAGCAGCCCCTTTTCTTTTTATTTTCATTCATTTTTTTTCTTTTTTTTCACATTTTTCAGCATTCATATTTTTCAGCACATCTTTATTCCGTCGAGGTTGTATTATACTCTCAACCTATTTTCGGTTCCAGCCCTTGCCATAGCCAACTAAATGGTCTATCATGATCTTTTAAGCTCAAAGAACAACTACATATCACCCAATGACTCTGACTAAAGACATCCCACTGAAGATTAGTATTCAACAAATCTCTAGAGGGTATTACTTTATGTAACTAGTGTGTGGAAGTGAGTTTTCTTAGCTCAAGCACAGGTTCCAAGAGGACTGTAATAGAAATATACTGCTCAGTTAAGTTCTCTATCCTCCAGTATACTTACTCACACTTCCAATGTAAATTAATCTCTTAAGAATTGTAATATGCATCATCACGGGATAAACTATCAAAACCTGAAAAAATACTAACAAACAACCTAAAAACTAATCAAAATTTTTTATGATTTTTTCAATTTTTTTAATTTTTAATTTTTTATACAAGTAATATTCCCTCCCCCAAACCTATTATGAACATTGTCCTCAATGTGAACAAAATATAGCATGACAATGAGCATATAACAAAGAAAATCAGATAAAGGAGAGAATACACCTGAATACGTGGGTTGCCTCCCACCAAGCGCTAAGTTTAACGTCTTCAGCCAGACGTAGCCACAATCAATCTGTAATTGCCGGATCATCCAAGTAGACAATCATCACATCAATATCTGTCACGGCCTCGAGATATGGTTTCAATCGGTGACCATTGACTTTGAATGTATTTCCATCCTTTGGATTATAAATCTCAACCGCTCCATGAGAGTAGACTTGTTTCACAATGTAAGGGCCATACCACAGAGAACGAAGTTTCCCAGGAAATAAGTGTAGCCGCGAATTATAGAGTAACACTTTCTGATCAGGATGAAAAGATTTCCTAGAAATCATCTTGTCATGTATAGCCTTGGTCCTCATCTTGTAAAGTTTGGCATTCTCATATGCATCAAAGCGCATCTCCTCTAATTCACTCAGTTGGAGTTTTCGCTCCTCACCGGCTTTATCCATATCAAAGTTGTAGGCCTTAATAGCCCAATAAGCCCGGTGTTCTAACTCAACAGGTAAATGGCAAGCTTTACCATATACCAATCTGTAGGGAGACATGCCAATAGGTGTCTTGAATGCTGTCCGGTAGGCCCATAATGCATCATTTAGTCGCAAGGACCAATCCTTTCTATCGGGGCGAACCATCTTCTCAAGAATCTGCTTGATTTGGCGATTTGAAACCTCCACTTGGCCACTCGTCTGAGGATGATATGGTGTGGCAACCTTGTGGGTGACAGAATATTTCTTGAGAAGAGCTTCAAAAGACCTGTTACAAAAATGAGAACCACCGTCACTAATAATAGCTCGAGGAGTTCCAAACCTGCTAAAAATGTTAGATTTTAGAAAGTCCAGCACAACTTTTTGGTCATTGGTCCTAGTGGAAATAGCTTCAATCCACTTAGACACATAATCAACAGCAACAAGAATATATGTATGACCAAAAGATGGTGGAAAAGGTCCCATAAAATCAATACCCCAAACATCAAATAAATCAACAATCAAAATTGGTTGTAGGGGCATCATATTCCTTTTAGACAAGGCTCCCAATTTTTGACACCTATCACAAGATTGACAATAAGCATGGGCGTCTTTAAATAGAGTTGGCCAATAAAAACCGCTTTGAAGTACTTTGGCCGCAGTTTTCTTTCCACCAAAGTGTCCACCACAAGCATGAGAGTGACAAAAAGATAGGATGCTATGAAACTCACTCTCAGGGACACATCGTCTTATGACTTGGTCAGCACATACCTTAAACAGGTCAGGGTCATCCCAGTAATAATGTTTGACTCGTAAGAAAAATAAGTCTTTATCATGTTTAGACCAAAAGGTTAGGATTTGACCCACAGCAAGATAATTCACAATATGTGCAAACCAAGGTGGAGATGTAGTGGAGACAGCAAAGAGCTGCTCATCAGGGAATGAATCTCTTAGAGGGTCATGGCTATGCAGATCAGGAATAGGAATTCTGGATAGATGATCAGCCACGACATTCTCAGAACCCTTTTTATCTTTAATTTCAAAGTCAAATTCCTGCAGGAGTAAAATCCAACGAATCAGCCTCGGCTTGGCATCCTTCTTAGAAAGAAGGTACCGCAAGGCTGCATGATCAAAAAAAATAATGATCTTACTCCCCAAGATATATGACCTGAACTTATCTAATGCAAACACAACAGCAAGCAACTCTTTTTCTGTGGTAGTATAATTCAATTGTGCATCAGTGAGTGTCTTGCTCGCATAATAGATAACATGAGGAATTTTATTGATGCGTTGGCCTAACACTGCCCCTACAACAAAATTAGATGCGTCACACATTATTTCGAAGGGCAGTGTATAGTCAGGGGGTTTAATGATAGGGGAGCTAGAGAGGAGGGTTTTGAGCTTTGTAAAAGCTTCTTTGCACGACTCATCAAATTCGAATGGCACGTCATGACCTAAAAGGTGACATAGTGGACAAGATACCTTACTAAAATCTTTGATAAATCGACGATAAAACCCTGCATGGCCAAGGAAAGACCGTATTTGCTTAACTGATGTAGGTGGTGGTAAATTAACAATCAGGTCAACCTTGGCCTTGTCAACCTCTATACCCCTTTTTGATATAACATGTCCAAGCACAATCCCCTGTTGAACCATGAAATGGCTCTTTTCCCAACTTAACACGAAATTTGTTTCCTCACAGCGTTTTAAAACCAAAGCAAGGTTGTGCAAGCATTCATCAAAACAAGTGCCGAACACCGAAAAATCATCCATGAAAACTTCCAAAAATTTATCAATCATGTCAGAAAAGATGGACATCATGCATCGCTGAAACGTAGCAGGGGCATTACAGAGACCGCATTCTTCGATATGCGAATGTACCGAAGGGGCATGTAAAAGTCGTCTTTTCCTGATCCCCTGGAAAAACTGGCACTTGATTATAGCCGGAGTACCCATCTAAAAAACAATAAAACTCTTGGCCCGCTAACTTCTCTAGGATTTGGTCAATGAATGGAAGAGGAAAATGGTCTTTACGGGTGTTAGAGTTCAGCTTCCTATAGTCAATGCAGACCCGCCATCCCGTGGTCTCTCTCACAGGCACTAGCTCACCATCAGAGTTTGGTTTCACCGTGATGCCCGATTTCTTAGGGACAACCTGGATGGGACTCACCCACTCGCTGTCAGAGATAGGGTATATAATTCCAGCGTCTAACAATTTCACTACCTCTTTCATCACCACTTCTCTCATGTGTGGGTTCAACTGTCGCTGCCCCTCCCTAGATGGTTTAGACTGGTCCTCCAGGTTTATGCGATGCATGCACACAGAGGGGTCTATACCCCGGAGGTCAGCCACTGTCCACCCTATAGCTCGCCGGTGTGTGGTAAGGATCTCCAACAACTGGGCTTCCTGATCAGTAGATAGGCTCGAGGAGATAATCACAGGAAGGGTGTCATCAGGTCCTAGGAAAACATATTTCAGAGAGCTAGGAAGGGGTTTCAGTTCAAGTGTAGGTGGGGATTCTATGGAAGGTTTTAGTGGTGGGGCAGTGGACACAGGAAGAGGGTCAGGGTGGGGTCGCCATGGGGTATGTCCAGGATATAGGGCAGCCACTAAATGGTGATGGACCTCCTCGAGGTCAGGTGTTCCCTCCATATGCATCTAGCCAGTCATAGAAAAGGGTACTCTCTAAGGCATCCTTAAGCACAGCGAAGGGGAGGTACTCCTGAACTAGGTCATCTACCATCAGACACGTAGCGTCGCTAGAGGGTTGTTGGGAAGCACTAAAGATGTTTAACTTAACTTTCATATTCCCAAACGAGACGTTCATGAGCCCTGACCTACAGTTAATGGTGGCATCGGCTGTGGCTAGGAAAGGGCGACCAAGGATAACAGGAATCTGGGATTTGGAGTAGGCAACTGGTTCCATATCCAAGACTACAAAGTCAACAGGGAAGTAGAACCGATCAACTCCTACAAGAACGTCTTCTATAACACCTCTGGGTCGGTGGATGGATCTGTCTGCTAACTGAAGGGTGACTGAGGTGGGCTGTAACTCTCCTAAACCAAGTTGTTCATATACAGAGTACGGGAGAAGGTTGACACTGGCCCCTAAATCCAAGAGAGCTCGACTAAGGGTATGATCACCTATGACAATAGAGATAACAGGGACACCTGGGTCCTTAAATTTTGGTGGCATTTCACTGGTCAGCAAAGAGCTCACTTGGTTAGTCAAAAAGACCTTTTGGGTAATGTTGGATTTGTCTTTCCTCTTTTGGGTGCATAGGTCTTTCAGGAACTTGGCATAGGTAGGTACTTGTTTGATGGCATCTAATAAGGGAAGGTTTATCTTGACCTGCTTGAACACCTCTAACATTTCCTTCATTCTTTGATGAGACTTACTAAACGGGGAGGGTTTGTTGAGGCATTGGGGAAAGGGAGCCCTAGGGATATAGGATTTTTTATTGGTGGGTTCCGTAGGGGTATCCTGCTGTGGTGGGGGACTCAATGGAACAGGTGGGGTAGGAGTGGTTTCTTCAGGTGTATTTGGGGAAGATGTTTCACTCGCAATACCCATGGATGGTTTCCTAACCTGATTATCAACTTGCTTACCACTCCTTAAGGTAGTGATAGCCTGTACCTGCTCATTTGGGCAATGGGAACCTTCGACGGCAAACTGTCCTCTAGGGTTCTGCTGTGGTTGACTTGGCAAGGTACCTGCTTCCCTACGGTTCATGGATTGGGCCAGCTGTCCCAATTGGGTTTCTATTTTGGCAATGGATTGTGTATGAGAATGAACAAGCTGGGCTTGGGTTCTTAGCTCACCTTTCAGCTCCTTGTGTTTGGATTCTATCTCAGTTTTTATATCAGCTTTTATTTCAGTTTTCATCTCAGTTAAGGCGGCTAGCATTTGGCTCATTTGGTCTTCTAGGGATGGTTTCCTATTGGCTTGGCCAAATGGGGGAACTGTGGCTGGCTGATAAGGCTGAGCATAGTTTTGGAATTCTTGTCTTGGGGCCTGATTGAAAGTAGGCCCCTGATTGGGTTGTTTCCAGGCGAAATTTGGATGATTTCGCCACCCCGGGTTATAGGTATTCGAGTAGGGGTTATTGGCTCTAGGGTATCCTTGTGCAAAGTTGGCATGCTCCTGTACAAGATCTGGATATTGGGAGGCAAAGGGGCAGTCAACTATAGTGTGCATAGGGCTGGCGCAGATGGTGCAGGCATCATGAGAGGTTGGCGTAAATGGTAGAGTTTGTGAGAAAAACCTGTCAAACCTCTCTGTAAGGGATGCCACTTGGTGTTCTAGGCTCGTGGTGGCTTGGACATCATATATGCCTCCCCTTGAGGCATTCCTACCAGGCATATGGCCTTCAGATCTATAGAGGGTAGCACTGTGTAAAGAGTTTTCGCTCAGGTCCTCTAATAGATCCCAAGCATCATTAGGGGTTTTCTTCATGAATGTGCCTCCACAAGAGGCATCTATTAGGGTCTTATGCTGATCGCACACACCCTCATGAAATCTCTGTACTAATTGCCACTTGGGCACATCATGGTGGGGACAGGACCGGAGTAAGGCTTTCATCCTCTCCTAGCTTTCATGGAATTGTTCATTAGGTAACTGGGTAAATGTGATGATTTCATGGCGGATCTTATTGGTCCGCCCCACAAGAAAGTATTTCTTGAGGAATTCGGCTTGAAGTTCCTCCCAAGTGGAAATAGAGTTATGCTCAAGGGAATATAGCCATTCCTTGGCCCTATCTTTTAAGGTGAAAGGGAACAACCTAAGGCGCACCTGGTCATCAGATAGTGTCAGTTTAAAGGTTGTGTTAACCTCTAGGAAATTTTGTAGGTGCCTATAGGGGTTCTCATTTAATTAGCCATGGTAAGTGGGCAGCATCTGGATGATGTTGGGCTTAATTTCAAAATTAGCCACATTTTCTGGTAAGATTATGCAGGAGGGGGAGGTGTAGGTGGTAGGCCTATAATAATCTTGTAGGGTACGGGCATGAGGCACTACTGGATTCTGATTAAAGCCATTCCCACCCCCAAGGTTCATGTTGTCTGCCATAGGATGGGTTTCAAAGATTGGGTTGCTGTGAGTTCTAAAGGCTCTAGACAGTCGCTCAGGATCAGGGTAAAAGGCCAGGTCGGGGTTCAGGGAACGACGACCATGCATGCACAATATAAAGCAATAAATCCTGTAGCAATCCTAATAGCGACATCTAGCACGTCATGCAATCCCACAAAGAAAATGGAAAACACCAAGCACCCAAATTTATCTAAAAGAGAAAGGATAAGAGAATGCAAACTATGGGAAGGGATGGCCCTTCCAACGTTTGCGAGGATTCCACGTCTTCTCTTAATCCTGCAACAGAAGAAGAATGCAATTAAACTACTGAAAAGAAGTCTAAAGTAAACTAAACTACTATAAAACTAACTATGCTAAGAATTCAGTAAACTATTATGCCGTCCCCGGCAACGGCGCCAAAAACTTGATCGTTTAAATATAAAACCCTTACAAGTGCACAAGGCAATTGTACTACGGCGAGTATTAAAGGGTTGTCGAACCTCAGGGACGGACTAATATTTTACCAAATTCAATTGAAAGAAAGTTGCAGTTTAATTTAATCTAGAGAAAGCAATAAAATTTAACTACTTTAAAATAGATTTTAACTAATATGGAGAAGTGCCAAAGCAGAGAATCCACCACTAGACATGCAATTACTACTCTCAATTATTATTACGCTCAAATTGACATGATACGGTAATTTGTGTTCATGGTCAGACACACAAATTACAGTGAATTCACTCACGTTCTTGGTCGGACACGAGAGTTCATCCACTAAAAATTAATGTAGATAATTCTATCCTTAGTCGGGCATAGAATTATCATTTGGGCTAATGATCCTATCCTTGGTCGGGCATAGAGTTAACACCAGCCTACTTTTAGCTAAGCATAGGAATTAAAAAGATCTAATTTCATGCATATCAATCAAGTCTATGGTCAAGCACTCAAAAGAAACTCATGAAATAGCATTAAGCAAAATCATATCAACTGTATTAAATAAAACAATCAAGAGTAATAACACAAATCTAGGGCTTCATCTACGCCTTCGACGCGAATTTAGCTGACCATCGGACAAGGAGAACGCTGTTGATTTGATGGAGTCATTGTGCACTATTCATCGGAAAATACTGTTCACTGGAGTAAAAATCATTGTTCACACGCAAGGGCACTATTCATCGTCTTCTCCAACGAGCAGCCGTGCACTGTAGCTTATGCCGGTTACTGTAGCAGTTCCGAATCACTCCCTTTTCTTCCTCCTTCTCCCCTCCGACCGCCTGCTCTCTTCTTCCCTCTCCTCTTCCGGGCGAAACCACGCCGGATTCCGGCAGAAACAGTACCGGAATCCGGTCTATTTTTCTCTGTTTTCTTCTCTGATTTTCCGGCCGACTGGTTTCGTTCAAGCTCCAAAATCTCCTCGTTCCAGCTCTGATCTTGTGTTGTTTTTATAGACAGGTCGAAAGCGAATCCTTTTCTGTTTTGGACTCTTAACTCCGGCCTCTCGTCGATTCCTAATCAAAGAAGAAATCCAATTCCAATTCCAAGTTCGGCAGTTTCCAAATCAAAGCCCCTGTTTTTTTTTTCTTCCGTTTCCAATTGGGACACCCACCGCCGCCGTCTTCATACATCTGCCTCACCATCACCGTCAGGATTGCCACCGTGAGAGTCCATCCTCGCCGTCTTGCTTCACCGGCCACTGCTCAACTTTTCCGATCGAAGCTTCTCACAGTCAATCGTCGTCAGAGCTCGACCTGCTTCGCCCATGGCCCATTCCTCCGTCGTCAGCGCCGCCAACCTCTCCGCCGTGATCGTCGCCGTCACCCTTCACCGGCCACTGCTCAACTCCGCCGTCCTATGGCCCACTACTCCTTCGCCGGCGTTCGAGCAGAGCTCGAACGCTCTGTTCTGGAACGAAAGGCCCGAGCTTTGGCTGGGGCCGGTTTTCCTTTTTTTTTCTTTTAACTGAACCGGACCGGACTCTGAACCGGTCATATTTTTTTATTTTTTTTCTTTATTAAACAAAAACCCATTGTATTGATCTCATCCATCCAATCTCATCTTGACGGTTCTTCTCTTTAATCGTGTCTCTTTCGCGTGCGATATTTCAAATGATCATAACTTTTTGCTCAGAACTCCGAATTGCGAACAGTCAGTGGCATTGGAAAGCTGACTTCGTGAACTTTAACATGAATCTTAAATCAGTCCCATCAGAGATATGCAATCGAAGTTGTAAGTATTCAATCATTAGAGTCGAGTTTAATCCCATTTCTGCGTTTTGCTCTTGTTTCCTACAAAAACGAAAAACTATATTAAAGTAGCATAAATTCTAATCTAATACTAGCAGAAACATACGTTTAGGAGATAATAAAATGCATAATTCATGTATAGATCACTCTTCCCCAGCAGGGTTGCTACAGCCACTTCCTATTCCAGAGAATATTTGGGAAGATATTTCTATGGAATTCATTGAGGACTTACCTTTAGTACAAGACAAAAGCGTTATTTTTGTAGTGGTTGATCGCCTATCAAAGTATGCTCACTTTTCACCATCGGGACATCCCTACTCCGCCAGGAAAGTGGCCGAAGTTTTTGTGAGAGACATGGACAAACTTCATGGCATGCCACATTCCATCGTCTCAGATCGAGATCCTATTTTTCTGTCCAAGTTTTGGAGTAGTTTCTTTGAGCTATAGGGCACTACTTTGAAGATGAGCACAACCTACCATCCCCAGACAGATGGTCAGATGGAGGTCCTTAATCGCTGTCTCGAGCAATATCTGCGCTATTTTGTATGTGACAATCCCTGCCATTGGCTTGCCCTTCTACCATGGGCTGAGTGGTCATACAACACAGCCCACCATACCGCGGTTGGATTTACACCCATTCAAGTGGTTTACGAACGGCCTCCTCCCACCATCCTCTCTTATGTGCCGCACCGCTCTGATGTGAGCATTGTTGATGAATTGTTGCAAGAGCGGGATGAAGTACTTCATGCACTCAAGCCGAATCTCACGGATGCCCAGAATCAAATGAAGCAGGTTTATGATTGTCACCATACAGACCATGAGTTCATGGTTAGAAACTGAGTGTACTTTCGATTTCAGCCTTACCGTCAATTGTCCGGCCATTCAGCAGGCAATCAAAAGCTCATGCAGTATTTCCATGGTCCTTATTTGATCCTCGAAAAGGTGGGAACTATAACCTACAAGCTCCAACTGCTGTCTGCTGCCCGCATTCATCCTGTCTTCAATGTCTCCCGCCTTTGTCGATTCATGGCTGATCCCTGCACTATTGCACCATCCTTTCCTTTGTCTTCCCAATACGATGCCAATATTGTTTCCCGCATCAATTCCAAACACTCGGCGCATCTGCCGGAATGGCCCCATCGTTACTGAAGTACTTGTCACTTGGCAGGACCAGCCTCTGGAGGATGCCACCTAGGTTCTTGAAGATGATTTTCTTACTCAATTTCCTGATTGGACGCCTTGAGGACAAGTCGTCTTTCAAGGGTGGTGGAATGTTGTGTCCCAATTAATAAAAGCAATTAGATGTTAGTTTATCAATTATGTTTAATTGATGATAATGGGCCTTAGGTAATTTTTAGGGAGCCCATTAATAAACCTACTTAATGTAAGGGCTATGCCCTAATTGAGTCAAGAAGTTAATTAACCCTAATCCTTCTCTTCTTCTTTTCTCTCTCCCGTTTTGCTGACTGCCCCCTATCTCCTTCCTCTCGATTTGTTTCCCTCTTCCTTCCTCAATCCATTCTTCCTCCCTCGACCATCTTGACCTCGGTCATAACAATCCATCCCATATCGACTACCCAACACCCTCTCCATGCCCCCGCCTCCTCCCTCAGCACATGCCCCCTCAACAACTCCGACTGCCAACGCAAGGCGGAGGCAGCCCAGCATGGCCACACGGGGGCCGAAGGGGGGCTGAGGGAGGAAGGAGAACGAGAGAGAAGGGGAGAGGTGTAGCAAGAAAGAAGGGGAGAGGTGTAGCAAGAAAGAAGGGGAGAGGAATTTTAGAGAGAGGTAAGAGCTTCTCTCTCTAGAACCCTCTCTAGATTTTTTTACATACAATACTTCAACCTAGCTTATATGATTCTGACCATGTATCAATTTTGTCAGGGTCTTACTGTTCATGTGTATATTCCATTTGCTTTTCTTGTTCAGCTTTCTCGAACAGTTTTCCCACAACAAAATAACGTGCGGGGCTAACCCGAGAAATTATTTCCCTAGCATTTTTGGTGATTGTGGAAAAATTATCCCGCGCGACTAATCCTCCCTAAGTGTGTATTAAGCCAAAAAGAAGGTCTATATGAAGCAAATAGCATGCAAAGCAATTTTTATCCTATAAATTTGAAACAGCATTTTGGAAACATTTGCATTAATTAATTTTATTCTTATATTTTATTTACATTAACATCGCTTCAATGCCTTTTTTAAGCCAAATTCATATCTGAATATAGTGGAACAAACTGAAGAACATTGTAATCAACAATATTCCACAATTTTAGTTTTGTTTTATGAGAGTGGAGATGAGCTTCCGTAATATGGCTCCTTCTCAGTCTCGAGGCCCTCTTTGAGGTATCAATACTTTGCCTCCGTAACGCCTTCTCCACCATGTCCATGGTCTTCACCTTCTTCTTTGTTGTACCTTTTTTAAGGACATGCTAAATGCTAACCCAATAAAAAAGTACAATTAAATACATTATACACACAGCTGACTTCTTGACCAACTGCCAACTTCACATGGGCCTATCTATTTTTTCTGTGTTCGGACCCACTTAGGTTGAGCCCATCCTCAACTCTACTGATAGAAATTTAACCACAAAACCAAAACAATTTTGTTTGGGAGCTCAATTGGAAGAAGGCTAGACATGAGAATGGGCTGAGGTCCCACTATTTGCTACAGAGCACTTGTCAAATCCAGGGTCCCGCACTCAGTTCATCCTTATGGGTCCATGCCATAAATAAGAGATGGGTTTTCTCATCAGTCTGATTCCCATTCTCACATATATCCTTTTTTTTTCATTTTTTTGGCTAACATTTTTTCCAGTTAATAGACAAAAAAACACCAATGTTCAAAACACAGTTGATTTGGGCGTTGAAGTAAAGTTCAGCAGGTACAGTACGTTAAAACGGTTTTATGTTTTGGTTATGAGAAACGAAACTAAAAAAGTCCCATTGTATATATGCCCTGGCTCACGCACGTCTGATGCATTTTTGTGCCGTTGGATTTCTATTTGGCGGCACTTGATAATATAGGAGCATGTGGGTTTGAAACGTCCACGATCCCTCTATTAACGTGGGCCGTTGGATCTTGATCGAGCGATGTTGGTTGCCCTGCCTCGTGAGAAGACATATATGAGGGGGGAGCATGTTAACTTTTCGCAAACAGATGCTAAACACAAGTTTTTCTCAGCCGACACACTTTAGAGTGACAACGAAGCACTGTGACGAGTCATGACAACAATGTAACATCAACCTAACCGTTCATCAAATGATGGTTTCAAGTGAAACTGCACTCCAAGTAAAGTCATCATAATCAAACGTTTGACAGTGAGATCAAACGTTTGACAGTGAGATGGTAGATTAGATAGCAATTTAATGGCATTTTTTGGTCGACGAAATTGGCAAGTAACAGATAAAATTCATTAACAAGGCAAAAAATTAGCTAATAAATTGACAAAAGAAAACTTAAACTGAAGATTTGGCCGTTTGGATGGTGAAAAATCCACTTTCACTACCCCTTAAACTGAAGAGTGTTAAATCTAAATAAAAGTTTTTGTCAAATTTTTGTATAATAATAACTATTTATATAAGGGACTCAATTTTTTTGATACATTATATAAGGGGACAAGTAAGCTCCATTGCTATGAATTTGAGGTCCATGACAAGAATTTTATTCCTCCGTTTCATTGTCTTTCTATTAAATTTTTTATTAACTTTTTCCTGAATTTATGAGTATAAAAGTTACATAAATTTGCCGAACTTTGATGCAAATTATTCTGGTGAACCTCCTTTTACCTCGCACCAACTAATGGGGCAAGCGCGAGCCTGAAAAAGAAGAGGAACCAAAGTGGATCCCCACGTGGTTCTGGTCCTTGTCAACAAGACAGAAAGGTGAATATTCCCTTTTCAGGCTGAGGAAAAAGCCGAATTCATCACCGCCCATGCACCTTCCTTTGCCCCCCCACACCTCTCTGGTCTGTCCTGCTGATCATCAGTGATCCCACAACAATACCCAATTATTTCATCCTCTCACCCGAAACACCCCTTTCCTTTCCACTTATTTCTTCCCAAGGTGGACGAAGGTCCTCTTTATGGGAAAATTATTGGCTACGCGCCGCGCAGGGGAACAGTGTGCTCATCACCAATGGGTGATGGGCACCTCTCCCCTGCTTGTAATGATTGCCCTTTTGGGCAATCATTACAAGCAGGGGAGAGGTGCCCATCACCCATTGGTGATGAGCACACTGTTACCATGCAAGGCGCGCAGGTAATAAAAAACACTATTTACTCATTTAATTAAATACTCAAGTGAAGTAGGGCATGATTAAAAGTAAAACATAATGGCGTATTTCACGTTAGATATGAAAAAAAACATAAATACTACACTTGATTTAAAAAATCTACTGTAGATATTTAATTATAATCACGCCCCAAACTGCCTATTTTATTCAATTTTGAATTAAGATAAGATATATTTCATCAATACCTTGTGTGGGCACCTCATTTCACAATCAGAGTCCTTTAAGTAGGTACAAGAGTCATGGTTGCCAGTATGATGATGTATTCTGTGGTTAATTCGGTATTTCCATGCATTTTTATCCTTCGAGCTCTTTGACTTGTTTTATTTTTTGTAAAAAAAGTGTAGGTCTCAATAAATTCGACTAAAAAGAACGCAAGTCTTCCCAGGAGAAGCACAATCATGTACCAATCCATGTGGCAATCTTCTTGGAAAGTACAAACAAATATAGGGGGGGGGGGCATTTACGTCAAAGCGCTCACAAGAACTCGCCCTTTACACCAAAGACAAAAGACAGCATGTACCTAAACTAAATAGACGTTCCTCTTCCCTTTTTTTATAATAGTACAAATAAACAATTTAAAAGCCCTTAAAACACAAAAATTTAAAAAAATTCTCCTTTTGTCCTACTTTTTCAGGCAGCCTTTTCTTTTCTGCTTTTTTTCTAGCATCAGTTTATGCTGCAGCAGCATTAGTACACAGGGAAGAGAGGATGAGAGAATCTATTACTTGAGATTTGCATAATGGGGTGAAGAGAAAGAACCTATCAAGATTGGCAGCTGGGGATGCTTTTGTTCACAGCTGCTCATCTTATTAAAAAATTCTTATCTTCTTTTCCATTTTTTTTGTGTCATTGTAGCGGTTCACGTCTACTAGTTCTACTTTGTTTGGTCTGACAGTGTGAGCTTATGCTTCATTGATTCTTTGTTTTTTCTACTTTATTTGGAGGAGGAGACACATGCAAGGAGAAAGAGCCATGTTTCTCATGATGTTGGATGTTTTTGTGATCTGGGTCTGAGAGAGAAATGGAAGTTTTCCATGATCTGGGTCGTTGGAAGTTTTGGTCATTAGGCGTCAGATTTTGCTGCTGGCTGCCGTACAGCATTGATCGGATCAGTTTACTCGTTGGACTGAATTTCTGAAAATTTGCATTCTTGAGATTGGTGAGTGCTCTGAATGCATCCTTTTGTTTGCATTACCAATTCCCTGTTTGCCTGCTAACTAAGTCACTGCCTGATAGCTTCAGTGATGTTTGAATTTTCTGGATGGTTGATTGATTTGTATAAATGTGAAATTAGATTTACAGTCGGTCTATAACCTGCAATGCTTGTTCTTCTCACCCCTGTACCCGCTAAAAATATGTCTTTTCTTAATTGTTTCTGACTGACTACTTGATGTTAATTCACTGGGCCTTTTTTCTATTAAGATATCTTCGGTAATGTTTGTTTCTTTATGACCACGTTTGTGTTCTGCTAGGATATGGGTAATACCGTGTAAGGCATGAACTTTAATGATGATCTAGCTTCTCAGGCGGAGAGTTTGGCACTTTTATGTCTCTTTGTGCCTTTATTTTTTCATTTTTCCTGAAAAATGGATAATAAATTAAGCATTTCCTTGTATATATGCTGAACTGTGGTTGTACATGCTAGAATTTTGCAGAGCGTCTGCTCATACCGGCCTATTTAAATCGCCAGATTCAGCGAGTTTGGATTCATAATATTTCTTGTGCACTATGAATAAGTACATGTCAATTGACATAAAAGAAGATGATGTTTAGTTCTTATAGTCATCAACATTATATAGAATCATTTGTACTTTGCCTAAACGATGAATTAAAGTTCCCTCTGAGAGGAAAACCAACAAATTTGTGATTAACCTCTCCCATATCTTTTCAAAGAGGCTGTAAAATTTTAAATGCTTAAAAGTTCCGTATCAGATGGAAAAATCTACATCTTGGACTTTCCGTTCTTGAGCGGTCCTTTCTATAATGACTTGCTAAATCGTTTCAGGTTTATGATTCACTGTCAGAAGCTTATTTATTTGTCCGAATTGCTACTACTTCCTGGGTTTATTACTTGGTAGTTCTTATGCTGAGGGAAAGATTTCAACTTTTTATCAGTTCTGAAATGTTTTCGCTCTTCATTAGGTGGTATCTAGCCCCTGTCAATAACTTTTAAATATCTTCAGCACTGTAATTTGCACATTTGACCATGTGGAATTTTTTAGTTTCTTTCTTCATTCTACTTTACTTCTCTCTTGACTTTTAAATAACACAATATGTCTGTTGTTGTCACAGGATCTAAAAATTGGTGCTTCGGGGAATTATTTCACTATTTACTTTAAATCAGTTTTGCCTCTGGCTTGGATACATCAGTACCTCGGCTTTTCTTGCCACAAGGATCGGACATTTTCAAAATTAGATCAGACAGTATTACTGTTCTTAGCAGGGCTAATGGCAGCTCTCTTACAATCTGAGTCAAGACGTTTGTATTCATGGTGGTGGGATAGCCATATTAGCCCCAAAAATTCAAAATGGCTTCAAGAGAACCTTACAGGTAGACCTTTTTATTTTCTCTTTCCTGACAAAAGAAGCCAGACTTAGTAATTGTTGCCTGACATTATATTCATAATTCTGGAGAATTAAAATTTTGAACTCTATAGTCTGAATATGTGTCTGTCAATTAGTGGTCGCTATCCCTCTTCAGCTTTTCTTATCTCCAGAAAAGGCACTTCTGAGTTTTTAATCATGTGAATTCAATTACACGGAGGTATATTAAGGAGTGTGTAACTCCTTACATGGTGTTGAAGGTGCATCTGGATTTTCATCTCTGACATGTTCTCTTTGTTGTTTCTTGAACTCTAAAACTATAGCTGATACTCTCTTACTAACACAGACACACAACAAGTTGCATGCTTTCTAATATATCTAGTAAGATAAAAGGAACTGATTTCTAGTTTTATATAGTTATACTGGATTAGTGGACAGCTTTCATTTTCCTTTCTTCAATTTCTTCTGAAGACTACACTCTGGATTCAGTGTAGTATGAAAAATTTAAAAGTATGATAGCCAAACAGCAGAAGCCTTGTATCGAACTGGTGTCTTATTTGTCCAAACCCATGACTTGAAATTGCCACAGGCTTTGACCTGCTAACATAATGCATGATGTCAGGAGCCAAATAAATGAAGTGAAGTGGACACAATCTCTCGAAGGAGGCAAAGGCATAAGCAAGCCAAAAATTTAGAAGGATTTTGACTTCTAGATTATCTATAGTGCTTAATGTACTTTTGTAAGTTAAGCCTATGTTATATGTATGGTTCTACATGGAGGCAGAACCCAAGAACGAGCTTCAAATTTTATAAAGCTAAGTTAATATATTAACTAACTGATGTTATTGAAGGTTGTTTTTATTTTGTTTGTTTTCTGTTATTATGTTGTACATTTTTTCGTACTGATTAAAAAACTAACTAGATGCCTTTTCTTCATATGTTTCTTTCATTGTTGTGCAAGTTTTCTGAGTAGAATCATGTATCTGTTTGTGCAGATATGGACTCAAAGGTCAAAGCAATGATCAAGCTGATTGAAGAAGATGCCGATTCCTTTGCAAGGAGGGCCGAGATGTACTACAAGAAGCGTCCAGAGCTGATTAAATTGGTTGAAGAGTTCTATCGAGCTTATAGAGCATTGGCTGAAAGATATGATCATGCTACTGGGGAACTCCGTCAAGCCCAACGAACAATGGCTGAAGCCTTTCCCAACCATATTCCATTAGCTCTTTCTGAAGATTCTCCTTCATGTACATATGAGGCAGGGCCCCATACTCCTGAAATGCCACACCCAATTCGGTCTCTACTTGACTCCGATGATTTCCCGATTGGTTCATTTGGATTATCTTGTAATTTTCACACCTTTGAAGAGAGTGAGCTTAATACGGGCCAAAAGGGACTGAAGCAACTCAGTGAGTTGATCGGAGAAGGGAGGGTCCGCAAAGGGCTTAATTTCCAAGATGGAGAAAAAAATGATTCAAACCTCAAGTCAGAACAGAATGA
This sequence comes from Houttuynia cordata, assembly GCA_039654745.1. Classification (NCBI taxonomy): domain Eukaryota; kingdom Viridiplantae; phylum Streptophyta; class Magnoliopsida; order Piperales; family Saururaceae; genus Houttuynia; species Houttuynia cordata. Next base: position 43,476,360 of record CM077505.1, on the reverse strand, counting down.
CGAAGAAGAAAAAGATAAGAAGATCCAAGATTTGCAGGAAGCACTGTCGAAGTTATCTGGTGAAAATCACAATCTTAGTTCACAAATTTTGGCTGAGACCAAGAGAGCTGACACAGCTCAAACAGAAGTTGGAAAACTACATGAGTCCATTGGCATTCTGAAAGCAGAGAAAGAAGCTTCTTTATGTCAGTATCACCAATCCTTGGAGGTGATATGCAAACTAGAGAGAGATATCTCCCAGGCTATAGAAGATATGAAATGTCTTAACAGTGAAATTTTGGAGAAAGACACAAAAGTAAAAGATGCAGAAGAAAGGTGTGATTTTCTTGAGAAAACCAATCAATCCCTTCAATTAGATGTCGAATCTCTAGCAAAAAAGTTAGAGATGCAAGAGAAAATCATCTTGGAAAGGCAGGATGAGGTGGAAAAACTGCATACTTGCATGAGGGAAAAACAACTCCAGTTGACAGAGTCAAATGCAGCTCTTCAATCTTTATGGCATATGCAAGCTGAATATGAAGAAGAGCAACGAGTCGTGGCTTTGAAACTTCAAGATGGTATAGAAAAGTTGGAAGAGAGAGATTCCGCAAAGAAAATTTTGGAAGAGGAAGTTGCACAACTTAAAGCAGAAAGACAGAGCTCAAATAAGCAGAAAATTTCATTGTGCTTGTTAGTACAGAATCTTCATGAACAAATATCTGATTCAGAGGATGCAAAACGAATACTTGAAGAGAAGTTAAGGCTACTTTTGGACAAACAAAGTGCTAGTCTGCAAGAGCTTTTATGTATGAAAGGGGAAATACAGAACTTATATGGGAAACACCAAAACTTGATTGAGCAAATTGTGTCAGTGGGTCTGAATGTGGATAACATTCATTCATCTGTGAAGGAGTTGCAAGATGAGAACGTGCAACTGAAGGATATTTGTCTCAGAGAGAACGATGAAAAGTCTATACTTGTAGGAAAATTGGGAGATATGGAGAAGCTAGTGGAGACAAATTTGCTGCTGAAGAATTCTCTGTCAGATGCTAATGTTGAGTTAGAAGGATTAAGGAAAAAAGTGACACATCTAGACCAAACTATTCAGGCAATCCAGGAGGAGAAGTCTTGTATTCTTGCTGAGAAGATCATGCTGGTGTCTCAGGTTGAAACAATTTTAAATAACACTGAGAAGCTTTCCAAACAAAATTGTGACTTGGAGAATCAATTATCTGATATGTCTATGGAATTTAATTCTCTTGACATAAAATCAAGGAACTTGGAGGAATCTTGCCTCTCTCTCCAGGATGCAAACTCCAACCTCCTTATGGAACGGAAAACTATGGTATCCATGATTGCAAGTATTCAGTCAAGTCTGGAGGATTTGAACCGAAGGGTTTCAGAATTAGAGACTAAGCATTCTTGTATGGAGAATGAGAAAAAACTGGCTCTTCACCATCTTATTGAACTCGAGGTATTATTGAACCAAGAGAAGGAGGCGCATGAAACCTTTGTCCGTATAAATGAAAGTCGGATGGCCAACCTGGAAAACCAGATTCATCACCTTCAAGAAGCTGCTCATTTGAACAAGAAAGAAATTGAAGAGGAGCAAGAGAATGTATTCACCGCCCATATTGAAATTTTTATGTTGCAGAGCTGCATTGCAGAAATAAGAGAAAACAATTTCTGGCTAAAAGATGAGAATCAGAAGTGTATAGAGGAACTTAAAGATGAACAGAAACTACTGTATGAAATGAATCAGGAAAATTGTGAGCAGAAGAAGATTTTGAAGTTGTTGTTAGATAATAATATGAAGCTAAGAACAGATATATGTCAGCTTTTGAGTAGTCTGGATACTGAAGCAGGTGGTATACATGAACATCGAATTGAAGACAACTTATCTCTGCATCAAATTTTGCAAACATCTGAACAACTTCACAACTCTCTCCTGTATGCTGAGGAAAAAGTTTTGCAGCTTAATTTCGAGAGATCTGTAAACACTTCTCTACTCCAACAGATTACCCTTGAGGCTTCTGATCTAGTAGCAGAAAAGGAATTTCTTGAGCAGAATTTTGAAACCAGAACTGAGGAATTGAATCTGCTTGAAAGTGAGAAGCATCAGCTCGTGGAGATGAACAAACAGCTGAAGGAGGAGTTGGATGTAGTTTACTGCCAACAGGAGATCTTAAAAAGTGAGATGGATATTCTATCTGGCCAGCTGTGTGAAATTCGCGAGGCTTATCATATTCAAAGTCATAATAATAGTGAACTTCTGGAAGAGAATCGATTTTGGAAGAAAGAGTTTTGCTTTCTGAGGGATGACAAGTACATTTTAGAGGAAGAATATGATGTTGTGCTAAAAGAAGCACTGGCTCTAGATTGTTTTTCTTTTGTGCTAAAGAATTTCACTTCTGAGACAGATTCAGAACTGAAAAATCTTTGTGATAAATTGGATCATCTTGTGGATATTAATCATGACATTGTAAAAGAGGTTAATGTGGTGAATGAGAAGTTGAAAAAGGTAGACATGGAAAAATGGCATTTGAAGGAATCTGTTGAAAAGTTGAACAGATACAAAAACCACTCAGTTGTTTTGGACGATGAGCTGGTCAGAGTTCAACGTGAGAATGAAGAGTTGAGTCATGGACTTGAAGATGGAAAAAGATCGCTATTTGAGAAAGAAACAGAATTATTAAAATTTTATCAGAAGTTTGAAGTTACAGAGAGAGAAAATTTAGAACTGGATAGAGAAAATGAACTTCTCAAGAACCAACTTGTCGTTGCAAAGCTAACAAGTGAAAATTTGGAAAACAAGGTTTCCTTCCTGTCAGAAGATAAAATTCAACAAAATGATCAGATTATGCACCTCCACCAAGAGAATGGAAAACTAGATGGGGAAGTAAAGCAACTCCAGATAGCTCTGAAGGAACAAAAAACTCAAGAAGAATACTTGAAATCTGAATTGCAGAAACGGTTTCTTGAGGATGAGATGGGGGAAATGGAATTAGAAAAATTATACAGTGATCTTCAAATCTATATTGCCACTGCAGCAATATATGGAGAAACAACTTATAAAGCTGTTGGAGAATTTGAGAAAGAGATTGGAAAATTTGAAGCCCGAGGGGAGTTTCTGGAGTCTGAGTTAGAGAGAAGATTTGCCGAGTCTGAATTGTGGGAGAATGAAGCATCTAGTCTGTACAAGGATGTCCATGTTTCGTGTGTTCGTGCAGCAATATTCAAAGAAAAAACTTATGAACTGATTAAGAGATATGAGAATCTAGAAGCTTTCAGCAGGTTACAAAGTAAGAAAGCTGGAAATGAAATAGCTGCAAGAGATGCAGATAATGAAGAGTTGAGGAAAAAACTTGATGTGGTTGAAGAAGAAAAGGAAAGGCTTGGTTGTGAATTAACTGCTGATTTGCCCCTTTTACTGTCTCTGTGGGATAGCATTTCCGCTCTGGAAGTTCAAGTTCTTTCTATTCCTATGATTGCTGAAAGTTGTGATCAGGAATTACAGGTATGCAATATGGACGCTATAAAAATTACGATTACTGGAGGTTTTATAGTTCTATGTTCAATATGTGTTGAAAGTTGAAAATGTACAGACGGGCATTGGATTTTAGTATTGTGGCATAGGTGATTTAAAAAATATGAACCAGCCTCTGCAAATAATCAATTATTCACTTGAGCTTAGGAGTTAATAGGTATGATGTCACTTAGATAATGGCCATAATTTTGCATGGGATGAGTAGTTTACCACCGCACCTTTTAGCCAGCCCACTTCTGACTGTAGACGCCCACTGACCATTCTAAGGGGTGGGCTGGCTTGACCGTGGGGTGGTGAACTATTCATGCTTTTTCATGCCACTTTTGCGTGTGTGGGAATGTGAATAGAAGGTTAGGTGGAATTTAGATAACTTTTTTATTCAGCCGATACGATAAGGATATGTATCTGGTTCCATAAGGATCTGTATATGGTTGGATCCCGTAATAGCTGTGAGTATAAAAAAATACCTAGCTGTTCACTAAAATTATTGATTTGTCTGGAAAGCTTTTGAGCAACCTAGTTCTGCTTAGTGATATGGAGGTTTATATTTTCTCCATGTATACTTAATAATATTTCATGTGCAACCATCATGTCATGAAGCCAATCCACATATTTGGAAAGGTGTATGATGAATACGATGACCTTGAATCTTCTTATCATCATCCCCTCTTCAGAGGGTTGTGTCAGGAAGGACTTCTGGCGTAAAAACTTGCCACTATGTTTCTTTGTAGGGATTTTGTACCAATTTGATTCCGATAAGAGTCAAATGCAGTATAAATCCATGTCGCCGACCCCAGATAGCTGGGATAAGGCGTATGATGATGATACTTATTCTTCTGCTAAAAAAATTATTTGCTTTTAGGAGATTAAGAACCAGTTCTGTCAATTACCCTACTTGTTTTTCACAAAAAGATGTTCAAGTTATCAATTACGAACTTTCCTGTTTACTTGTGTAACACATTATTTAGTCCGAAGTACAGATGAAAGAACAAATAACCAGTTGTAATGTACATTCGAAGCAGATAAAAACATTTTCAGAAAGGAAAAAGCTGACGGAGAAAAGAAATCCTGGAAACTACAGGCACATTTACAGCAATTCTGGAAAAGTCAAGTGTAGCTTGGTAGTTTCATGAATCATTTTAGAAGCTGAGGTTAACTTTGTCTGAGTCGTTTACAATGAGCTTTCCTAGGTAGGTTTATGTGTTATGTCAATTAGTAAGTCAAGATTCGAGGGCTGCCACATTAGTGAAGGCATTGGTTGCAATTTAATCAGATTAAGTGAATTACTAAGTCCTATTCGCAAATATCTGTTGAGAAAACTTCAGTTCTTTATGCTGCAATGTGGAGAGATGCAATGTGGAGAGAAGCAAGCTGCTGCCTGATGCAAAAAGTTGCCTTAACCCTTGACCAATTGGCCCTTGTCTCTAGAGTGAAGCATAATTTCCATTGTAGAAATTGTTTGTCACTATTATTAGGACAAGATAAATCTTCAGTAATACTCTCTCTGTCCCAGACTCCCAAATTAAGTTTCCTATTTGGTTTCTAAAATGAACTAAAACTCAAAAAGTTTAATTTCTTTATAGCTCGAATCTCAATAAGTAAATGCATTTTTTGTTATTTGGACTTTTGTTGAGCCAGAAGCTAATATGCTAACCAAGTCGAGGGGGATGAAAATGTCACTAATTATGTGAATGTTTGACCAGGAATCCAGCTCAACAAGCTATCAGCATGGAGAACATATTACAGTTTCAAGCCAAGCTGTCTCAGGATCATCCCGGGTTTCAGAGTTGTGTAATTTACAAGCTAAAGTTCAAGCAGTGACTCAAGCATTAATGGAGTCCAAAAGGCTGTTGATGCTGGAAATCTCTAAGATTAATGCCAAGTTAGCAGCAGCAATGAAAGAGATTGAAGAGTTAAAATCCAATTCTAATTTTTTAGCAGGTCTTGGATACTCTAAAAGCCATGAGCTGCAAAAAGATGACACAGATGAAAAGATGAAAGATATCCAGCTTGATCATATTTTGGATTCTTCTTACTATGAGAATGGGTCTAATCCTGATGTCAAGGATGGAAGACCAAGTGTTGATATGGATGATCAAATGCTTGAATTGTGGGAAACAGCTGAGAGAAGTGGGAACTCTTGTTCCACCAAAAGTTCACCGGATCTTGCACCAGTAGTTGCATTGATCCAGATGGAATCTCACCAAAATGAAGCTGAGGGAAAAGAGAGGTTCAGTGAAGTGATGCCAGCAAACAAGCAGGAAGCTACAAGAGGAGGTCCCCGGCCTCAACAGGAAGGGAGAGAAAGGGCAATGGAGAGACTAGCTTCTGATGGTCAAAGATTGGTTAATCTTCAAGCCAGTGTGGAAGCATTGAAGAAGCAGATAGAGAGTGTGGACAGAAACAGACAACTATCGGGCTCTGCTTATGATGGATTGAAGAGGCAGCTCGAAGTGACTGAGCAAGCAGTCTTCGAGTCAATTGACATGAACAGTAAACTGGCAAAGGGTGCTGCAGCTGAGGGGCTCCATGAGATGGAAGACTCGAGCAGAAGGCAAATTTCTGAACAGGTACAAAAGTGTTCCCAAAAGATTGGGAGGTTAGAGTTTGAAGTACAAAGAATTCAGTATGTTTTGTTAAAACTCGAAGATGAATTCGATAACAAATCGAGGAAAAGCGTCGAAAGAAGTGCGGGTTTCTCGCTTAAAGAGTATATATATGGTGCGGGGGACGGTCACAAGAAAGAGAAACGACGTTTTTGTGCGTGTGTCAGACCTTCAACAAAGGAATAGAGATTTTTCTGTAATGAGATTAAGAGTTTTATTAAGATTTGTGATTTTAATAAAACTGAGGACTACTTGCATTATTGTTGTTTTTTTGCACTATCCTGTATGCATTTGTTTCTAGATCATTTGAATGGCAATAACATTTTCGGCAAAAAGAAAAAAAAACGCGAACATAATGTGTCGCACTTGATTATGTGCAAGCTGCTTTCCTGAAACAGGTTTTCCGTTCCTGTCATATCTTTTCTTCCAAATGTAATGTGCTCAGGAAGAGCGCTTTGAGACTTCAAATTAAAGGATCATCCCTTTCTTCATATTATAGGTCCTCTTATCTTTACTTGGCTGCTGCTTTGCTGTAAGAGCCCATGCGCCAGTCCCAGCGACCACCCTCTGCCATGGGTGCCGGCTACAAAGGAAAATGTGTCTGTGTGCAGTTGTGTGTAGTTCTATTGGTGTGTCTGTATGCGCGTCTGTGTGTGCTTGTTTTATTCTTGAAGAAGAAGAGGAAGAAGTGACAACGGTAAGGAGATAGAATATACGATTTTTACCTTGTTGTACTAAACCGTTCTTTTGGTTTTTATTTAATAATTCTTTATCTAAGTCTAGCAAACGAGTTTTCTAGCCGATCCAACCCTTAGGGGGGATCACTCCTAATAGTGGGTGAGGTTCTGGTATCTAATCCCATCGGGGCATATAGTGTGGGTGTGTGTGTGTCTTACCAATGCAAAAAGAAATTTTCTTGCAAAACTGTAATCTGGTTAGCAATCTTGAACTAACTCCCAAGGGATAAAAGGTTTTTAACTTTTGGTTAAGAAATTACTAATTTGGTTGTCAAAATTTTGCAATTCTATCTTCTTTTTTTAAATCTGCCGCCGCTGCTACTACTACTTCTTACTATTGTTATTATAATTAGTGTATAATTGCATTAAGTTATTGTTATTAGTTGATATTATTTCTATCCACATAACTATTCTTATCAGAAGCAGATCTTCTTTGATGCACCTTAAAGGCTATTGAGGATCTTCATCTGTTCCAAGTGAGACCTCGAACACTAGTGGAAGCAGAAGTTTCTCGTTTTCTGGAGTTGGATATAAAAGTGAGTGCTGAAGGAAAGTCGGTCAAAACGATACCCGTCCGGAATTTTAGTTCATTTTGAAAGACCTTATGGTGATAATAATTCCAAACAGAGGGAGTATAAAGCTGAGCTAACTACTTACCTTCAGTTTGCTGCTCCTGTGGTTCAGTAGCATGGATATAGAACTTAATTGCACAGGGCAAGATAACTGATATCACTTCCAATATCATCATGGTCAGCACAGTCCGCAGCCTTTGCTGCAGGGAATTAGACCTGTGAAGGGCAATGACCTTGGTATGTCCATTTTACCAGTAAGTTAAAAGCGTAAGAAAGGTCTCAGTTGCTATTGGACTTCACCCTTGCTCAAGGACAGTGAGCAACTTTCCTTCATCTTAGTTCTGCATTCAAGGTTGGCCATGGTGCTTATAGGAAGCCGGAGGCCAAAATTTCCTTTTTCGTTGTATTCCCCGAAAAAAGATATAGCAATGCAGTGGATATATTTTCCCTTTTTGGCTATGAAAGGAATTAACTCATTTCTAATGCACTAGTAATTAATTTTTGACTGGTTGTCAGATCATAATTATAATCATAATCAAGTAGTGCCTTTTCCTAACTATTTGGGGTCGGTAGAATATTTGGTGTAAGATCCATAGAGATGACGGGGTTTTTACAGCCGGCTGTCAACCTGACGCTAACCCTCCTCCTTTTCCCCGGACTTGGGACCGGGAATTTTGAGCCAGTTGTCCTATATGTAATTTTTTTTATTGGTCATCAAACATGTAAAAGTTACGAGACATACCATGAGAGAGTAATAAAATGTCGTTTGCAAAAAATAACTAAAATAACAGAGAATCAATTTTGTTTCATGCCAGAGAGGTCAACAACATAAGCTATATTTTTATTACGGCAGTTAATACAAAGGTACAATGATAAAAACAAGACCTCTATATAACCGTCATAGATTTGGAAAAAGTCTACAATAGAGTACTGAGAGAGCTCATTTGGGGTGTTTTGAAGAAGAAGAGTATTATAAGAGGTTACATAGAAATCACAAAGTATATGCATGAGGGAGTTGTGACTAGTGTATGAACTACTGGGGGAAGCAATGAGTTTTCGGTTACAGTAAGTCTTCATCAAGGGTCAATTTTAAGTTCTTATTTTTTTGTTTTGGTTATGGATGAGATTACTAGATATTTACAAGATAATGTGCTTTCGTGTATGCTTTTTCTAGATGATATAGTTTTAATTGATGAGAGTAAAGTAGGTTTGAATATGAAACTAGAATTATGGAGGGATGCTCTAAAATCAAAAGGTTTTAAAATAAGTAGGACTAAAACAGAGTGCATAGAATTTAACTTTAGTGAAGGTAGAACCTTAGTTATAACAGATGGTTAAGAAGTACCAATGTGTGATCAATTCCATTACTTAGGATCCAATATTCATAAAGAAAAGGACAGACGGGCAAGAAGTGCCAATGTGTGATCAATTCCGTTACTTAGGATCCATTATTCATAAAGAAAAGGATATTGATAGTGATATGGTGTATAGTGGAGGGCAGCCTCGGGAGTGTTGTGTGATAGGCGTGCTCCAAAAAGGCTTGAAGGCAAATTTTATAAGACAACCATTAGGCTTGCAATACTCTCTCGAGCTGTCGTATAGATAAGTTGAATGTAGCCGAAATGAGAATATTAAGGTGGATGAGTGGGATAAATAGGAGAGATAGGATTAGAAATTAATATATTCGCAAGAGTTTAGGGGTAGCTCTTTTAGGGAAGAAGCTGAGGGAATGTAGGTTGCCTTGGTTTGGGCATATGCAAAGAAGACCAATAGATACCCCTGTGAGAAAATTAGAAGTGATGCATGTCAACGATGCTAAAAGAAGGAAAGTGTAACACCCAAAAAATTGGTATATTGACTAAAATTTCTATTTAAGGAAACTAGTCTAAAATAGGAAAGTTTCCTGCCTAATTGGATTTTTGGTCACATTGTGTGTTTTGTTATGTCAATTGACTTGTATAATGTGAGATGAATTGCTTAATTGTGTGACCAATTTAGGCAGGGCACCAGGGCGCAAGGACTAATCCTGGCGCTGGGCACAACCTGGCGCTGAGGCTAGCCTTGCACCAGGGTCTAAGAACATGTGACGCCAGGGGTGGGGCCAGGCGCCATGGTGTGTGTACAGGGTGCTAGATTCGTATGAGTTCTATAAAATAGCATGTTGTTATTTATTATGATGTATTGTTTTGGTAAGTTATCTACTCGTCGAACCTGGGACGGAGAATCAAGTGCCAAATACACTGGGCGTCAGGGTCACCTAGACGCCAAATGCACCGGGGCACCAACAAAGGGACGAGACTCTTGAAGGTTGCGTATAGGTGCGACGAATAGGTTAAGTGTTTGGTTCGTGGTCTACGCAAGATGGAGTAATGTGCAGTGCGCACACGGGACATCAAGACATGCACAATGGGACTCAAGCCAAGACACAGGAGACCTGGATGCAGAGCCACATGGGCACTGGCCTAGGGACATTATGATCATGTGGATGATGTGGCACCATGTGGTCATCAATCGGTTAAAGTAAATCTTGGTGCAGGGATATGGTGTGATCTACTCGCAATAAATAAGGAATGTATGGAGTGAGATCAGGAAGTTACTATTTCGGTTGAGATTAGTTAAGAGAGTGAAATCTAAATTAAAGGAAGCAAATAAAGTCATTTATTGCCAGCCAATTGGAGGGGGCTTCATATGAGAGAGGGACGTTCGAAGGGGTGGTGCAAGTTTGTCAATTTCCTAAGTAAGATAGGAGTTGGACTTGAATAGGATAGTATCTTAGTAAAAGATCATAAATCCTAACTAAGTGAGGATCAATATGGCTGGGATGACCTTACCCAATTCAAGGAGAGTTTTGATCGGAGAGCTGAGATTTGAATTAGGAAGGGAACCTTATGAGTAGATCTCCTAATGGAAGTAGGAATTTGGGTATTTAAGCATAAGAAGGGGCTGGTTTGTGCTTTTGTACGCCAAGCAATTATGTGACGCCCTAGCATTTTTCCCTCTCCCTCTCCATAATTTCAGCAAGCTTACACCCTTCTTCTCAAGAAGCGAATGCCTCGTTGCGAAGAGAATAGGAGGAACATGCAGTTTGCATGCAACAAGGGGGTAGGATGGTTTTCTCTACCAAATTGTTCTAAACTCTTTTGATTTATTTTCATGATGATTATATGATGAATTATTTGATCTTATCTCAGTAGTAGAGATTGTGTGAATTATTTGCTGAGAGATTCCTTGATGATTATAAGTACGAGTTTGCATGTTGATATTCTTTGATTGATACAACTTCTATTGCTTGTATGATAGTTCTTAGATGGGAACATCATTATATAATACAACTCTTGATCGTTTAAAAGTTAGAAAGTTCTATGTTGGTTTTGTAAAAGTTTTGATTTAATTGTTCTATATGATTATAGGTTATGATTCTTGTATTAAGATATTCATTATCAAGAGGGAAGTGTATTAAAACTGGTTTATGGATTTAAAAGTGCCTACAAGTATGAGATAACTAAATTCCAGAACATATAAGGGTCTGAAATAAACCTAGGAGGGAGTGCCTAAGGTTAATGAGATCATAGTATCATGATTAAGGATTAATAAGACGTGATTACTAAGTATGTACAAGATTAGGGTTCTCGGCCAGGACTATTTCTTGCGCTGATGACCTGCAGTATAAACATCATAACTTATTACAAAAAAATCAAAAAACTAAATTGTCACTGAGGTAAGAAACTAGACTCATATGGCTATCTACTGTAAAAAAATTCAGAGTTAGATTCCTACTGTGCTGACTGTGGGGACAGTTTGAAATGGGTTGTGATGAACAAAACAGTTTACTGTAATTAGGGTTTAAGTCACTAATACATACTAGTACTTAATGATATGGTCTAATCTGATCAAAATATCACTAATATACATTATAAGACATGTTAAGGACTACTACTGTAAGAAGAGTTGGTCCAAAAAAGTTTAACACTCTCGGATAAGTCAGTATAACCAAGAGTCAAATTGTTCTTAATTGCCAATTCACAGTTTGGTATTGGTTTGAGTTTCCTATTGGAGATCTGTAAGGACCTTTATCTTGAACCAGTTTATTATAATATTATTTATCGGTTATAGTGTGGGTTAAGTATTTTCTGATTTAAATTTAGTGGTTTTTTAAAATAAATGGAGTTTGATGGTTTTAATCAAAACCAACTTCACAATCATGAGTTTTAAGTGATTTTGGATCAAACCTGAATTTTTGGGATTTTTCTAATTTTTTACCAATTTTTTGAAAATTAGGGTTTGGCGGGACCCCTATGGACCCCCACAAACAAAATTAGTTTTGTGACCAAAATGCCCCAGACATCAAAATAAGATACTATAAAAATTTTAGAATTTTCCTAAACCTAATTTTGGGTTAAATTGCCAAATTTTTAAATTTTAGTCAAAAACTCTATTTCTACCCCACATTTCACATAGGTTTACCCTAACCTTTTCTATAAAAGGAAAGTGCTATGCCATTTCCTAAATTGGGAATAGGCTTCACCAGGAGATTTAGAGCTTATTGCCCATTAGGCCAAAAAGGGAAAGAATTAGAGGCATGTCCTTGCCTCTTTCTTTAATTTTTCTTAAAACCTTTCTTAATCTTGACTTCTTTCATTGTTTCAATCCATTTTGAAAACATAAAATCATTGTTTTACCTCTCTTTTCCAAGCCCTAATCTTGTTTTTATGCTTCTAAAGCTCTAGATCTAGGGTTTACTTTTGATTTTTAAATCTAAATCGAGATTAGTTGTATATTAACACAAAATCATGTTTTTGGAAGGTGTTGGAGGAGGTTGATGGTTCATTCTCAACAAGGAAGGTAATGGGTTATTCAATCTCAGTTTTGGGTCGAAAAAGGGTTTGTTTTTCATGATTTTATTTGAATGGGATGTGCTTGCTAGTACTCTAATGGTGGATTTAATAAATGTTAATCTATTGCTTTAATTTCTTAGGGTTTTATCTTAAAATGATACAAGTTAGTGTTCTGGAAGGTTTCATGGTTTTTTATAGTGTTTGGGACCATGTATGAAGCTTTCAAGTCGTGTTAATGGAGTCTCGGTTTAGGGATTTTTGAAAAGAAGAAACACAGAGATCGATTGCTCTTGATTGTTCGATCGATCGGCTAGCGATCGATCGTGCATTTTTGGCCGATCGATCGGCTGTTTGAAATTTTAAAATTACGAAATTTCATTTTTCTCACTCCAGTTAATAATTATAATGATTATGAAAGGTGCTATGTTGAAATTAGGTTATTGGAAGTGTGAAATTGATGAAGAAAGTTTATGGATTAAGCTAAGTGTTGCATGTAGTATTGTATTACATGTTAATAATGATGCATGTTGATATTGAATTAATTTCTGATAAAATTCTTGTGATTTAAGCATGTTTCCAGTAAAGATGTTATATGATAGACGATGAGATGTGTTCTCTTATATCGAGTACGGTTTATTGGGAATGGATGTGATTATGCTATGGCTTAATGTACAGAAATGAATCATGTTTGTGTGAGTGAGTCTTCGACTTCACATAGTTGGATTTAAGTTTGATGATGGAATTACTTTGATTTCAATTGGAAATCATGGATTTAAATGTGTTTAAGCATGTGTATATTATTCTATGAATTTACGCCAAAGCATTGGCCATGTGATTAGAATATGCATGATTACACACACATATAGGGAGTCTATTATGGAATTGTAGTTGATTTATACCATGTTTATGATGCATGAGGGGATGAATTGGGAGCACGTTCCATGTGTTGGAACCCACGTAGGTCTTACTCACGGATGTACCATAATATCATGCATCATGTATCGTACTTAATGGATGAAGTTTTATCGTTGTTTAACCGGAATTGATCGATTATATGCAATGTTTAAAATTGCGTGCCGGATTAATCGATCGATGGATTAATCGAAACTTGGTTGGTCCGAAAGGACATGTTTTCGATTTCGTTCCTATGTGGAACAGGTATACTCCCCAGGTTGAGTCTAATACATTGAGATATATTGGGGGCGAGTTGTGTACTTGCCTTGCGGATGAGATTACTGAGATTGTCATCTGAACTTGAGTATCCAGAGTGGTATGCTTCGTGCACTAACTACCACGTATTCTAGGGTTCCCTGTGTGGGAATTCGGGCTCTCCCTCACCGCAGGAGATGTCCCTGGGCGAACACACCTGCTCTAGATTCTGTGTAAGAATCGGACATCCTTGGCCAGGATTGTGCAGGGTGAGCAGCTTTAGTGGCCGACACCCCAACCTTCTTATATTTCCTATGTGGAATTCGGAAATGATATGCCTTTGTGGCCTTGACTGTGTCCCGCCTTTATGGCAACCCTTGTGTTTACTCTGTGATGGAGGCATTCACCATTTGTGTTGATGCGTGTATTATGAATACTATGCATGATTGTGTATCATGTATTTGACGCGTTGTTGTGCAGGGTGAATGAGATGTATTATGAATACTATGCATGATTGTGTATCATGTATTTGACGCATTGAGTGCAGGGTGAATGAGATGTATTATGAATGGATGATCAGAAAGTGTGATTGAGACATTATTATGTAGGATTATGTGTTATGAATGTATGACCAGAAAGTATGTGATTGAGATATTATTATGCAAGATTATGTGTCATGAATGCATGACCGGAAAGTATGTGGATGAGACATTATTATGCTGGATTATTTGTTATGAATGCATGATCAGAATGTATGTGAATGAGATATTGCTATGCATGTTTATGATATTTGAATGGATGATCAGAATATGGTGTGTCATGTTGATTATTGATCTATATTGCTATGTTGTGATGCTGTTATAATCCCTGTTTATTACCGAATGTATTAAAACCATTACTGAGTTTCATACTTACCCCTCTTTTCTTGTTTTGTTTTGGGGCTGTGTGGCGTGATATATAGATGGATAGGATTCCCTGTATGAAGAATGGTCAGGGAGAGCATGGGATTAGGCATGGAGAGCTTTGGACTATATCTTGTTATGTTTTTTTTCGGTTTTACTCTGTTTGAGCTTGGCACATTGTGCATGTTGGTACTTGTTTCTTACTCGTGTTCATCTTATGTGTTTTAGACCTATTCTAGATCTTATTATTGAGCTATGTGTGTTGGCTCAGGGTTATTGGTATGTGGGTTTAAGACTTGTGGATTTATTTGGAGTTAAACGCTACGTTTATTCTACTTATTTACTCTTGCTCAAAGGAATGTGTAACTATATTTGCTAGACCATCCATAGTCGGGGCACAAGTCTTCCACTATCTCTTTTATACCGTCACCCCCGTGCGCTGATCCGGTTCTTGGACCGGGTTCGGTTCGGGTCGGGCAGTGCTGGGGCGTGACAAGATCAAACCCTTCCAAACCAATCTTTCATCTTGAATAGTAGAACTCAGATTTCAGAGATGTTCCTATATAATACATGAAGTGTGTTGTTTTATTGATGAGTGAAACTTATTAATACTCCTGTGGTGAAACATCCGTTGTTTAAGACGTTGGGATCTCAGCTGTGTTCTTGTGAGGTATCTTATTCTATTGAGAGTGATGATTTGATTGTACTCCAAAAAATGAGTCCTTTCTAGTAAAAGACACCTAGAATCCTCAAAGTGTTATGACCTATATTCCTTGGAAATATTTCACTATTTGATATAAAACTTCTCCACTAGAGACCTTATGAAGATCTCTCTGAAGTGGAAATTATAGTATGCTCACGAGCTATTGCTAGATCCATGGTGATCTCCGATTATTTATGAAACTTAGTTTCCTACCTGAAGGGGGAGGCATTCTACGTACGTTTAGATTATATAATATTACGAAAGGTCTGCAGTCTCTGCCCATCGTGTCCATAAGCATTGATGGGGCCAGCATCCTAGATGCGTGGCCGGGTTCTAAGGGAGGATCTCTAGAGTGGTTCTGGTATTTAGCCACTTGGTAGTGGTAAGTTCAGTGAGCATAAATTATAACTCCTTGCACTATGGATGCCCAGAGCCATTGGTAATTTGACCATTCTCTCCTTACACATGTTATTGTTCGAAGTCTTATTGATACTTATTCCCTATACTTGTGAGTCGGGATTATTGTTGACTAGCCTTTTTGTTCAGGTAAAATAAACCTTGTGATCGGTCCCTCAAATATTGTATATTCCTGTTTTATTGAGTAAACCTTCCTCCATACCATTTATTGTGTTTCTAGTTGATTTTTATATCCTACTGGGTATTTTATGAAGTACTCATGCATCATCTGATGCAGGCGTCAAAGAACAGTGATTCAGGGCGTTTGCAAACCAGGGAGTTGATGCTGATACATTGAAGACGTTTGAGAGAATTTCGATTACTTGTTTTATTTTGTTAAAACTTTTTGATTGTTGGCTGATGTGTGTCATGGAATTGATGTTTTATTTTGTTGACAATTTAAGTTTATATACTGTAATAAGACTAAGTAGGATTCATATTTTACATTGACAATGTTTTATTTTGAGATTGAATGAATGAGTTCTCTAGTTCTTGAGTTCCTGATGATGTTGATTGCACGTCCTTTTGGGATGATATAATTCACTCAAGTGATCGAATATCCGGTCGCGTCCCAGGGTTCCTACCTCATCAAAGTTGGTATTAATGAAGGCTTCCGCACTCTGATCGAGGTCAGCGATTTTAGGGCGTGACAGAAAGAGCGACCTAAGAAAATTTAGATAGAGTTAATAAAAAAATATTTGACTTTACTATATTTTACAAAAGAGCTTGCTAAAAATATGCCTAAATAGAGGAGTAATATCCATGTCACCGACCCTAAATAGTTGGAAAAATGTGCTACTTGATTATGATTATGATTATGCCATAGTAGCATAACAAGAAGTAGGTAGAGTAAACTCTAATTTGAGGGCCACCTGCAGTGTTTGAATCTCAGAAGCTGCAAGATATCCACTTTGAGGGACCATCTTTTCTTCCTCATCTTCCAACTCAGAACCATTAGTCACATTCTTTCTCTCTGCTCCAGGAATTTCTGGTTGCTTTATGCAATTTCTCTCAATTGGATTTTCAATGCTGCTGATATTAGCTACCCGTTCTTTAGAAATGATGTCCAAATCTGTCTCCACCAGTGGTTTATTTGCATCATTATAACTCAACAACTCCCTAAATGTCATTCGCAATATAACAATTCCTCTAAGGATCCAAAACTATTCCTAGTGCTGATTGCCTTCCAAGTTAAGCTTTTAATTCCACAAACTACTTGCACCACTAAAAATTTGTCAATTGAAGAACCGTTCCGAAACTGGCCTGATCAAGTAATAACATGTATCTAGTCTAGTTGCACACAATAGTAAGGGGACTTGAAGCATCTTCAAGTTATAGTGACAGAATCAGAGTCCTACCTAAGGAACTTGCCAACACCCTCTAGCCAATCCTCTGTTATCAAAACCTTTACTGTCGCCATTTTCACGTCCTATTCATTTTCTTGAGCTCCTACCTCTTCCGCTTTGCTGTTCCATGCAATATCTTATTCTAATGCATTTCGAGTTCACGTCTGGTCCATCAACAGTGTCTGTGATGAGAAACTTAAAATTCCCCTTAATGAAATTGTGCACTTCCTAAAAAATTAATGCAAACATCTTAAAAGAAAATAAGCAAACAACTAAATTGCAGCACCTATGGTGAAGCGTGAACTACAAAAAATGGAAGGGGAAAGCTTTCAGTAGCCCTATTCTAATAGAAATAGATTAAGCTTGGTATGCGTAAGCTATCTAGTATGCAAAATACTTACTGTTCTATAAGTCTTGTTTTCATCTGGAGAGAGAATGATAGGGGATATTTCGTTTCCCACATTAGACTGGATCTGCTCAAGATATGCTTTCAAATAATTAGTATCATATTCACCAACAAGGGATTGAAAAGAGTCAATCTGACCCAAAAAGTCTTCATGTATCAGATCAAATTTCTTATCATTTCTCTCTCCTACATTCTGCACATTTCCAACAAGAAAAGAAAAACTCGGCCCACTTCAAATCAAATATCACCTTTTCAATAAATGATAAATTCATACAGAAGGAAAAAGGTTACCAGTAAAGGAACATCAAAGTTAGTCAAATGAACAACTTTTCCATTGAGATATACTTCATTTACTATAAAATCAGAATACCTGGATAAAAGAACCAAATCAATCAAGGAGATAAAGGGAGTAAATAATTTATTAACAACATTTACATTGGCATCTCCTTAGCCGAGAATCCTAGACAACCACACAACAGACCGGTTTTACTTTAGTTGAACACAATTTTGACTACTATAGCAAATTACATACTCCCTCCATCCAGAATTATTATCGACAAAGGTTTTTCCGAATGAACTAAAATTAGTTCATTCGGAAAAACCTTAAGTTACTAATAATTCTGGACGGAGGGAGTAAATAATATATATGAAAAAGCCAGCCAGCCACAGTCACTGCCTTTACAAAGAAGTGCTGCTGCTTTGTTCTCTTTCAAAGAAGCAGAACTTTAATCTCCTTCTCGGTCGGCGGCGTCTTGGTTAAGGGCGATGGGGTTTGTCTGTGATTACTGAGACGGTCTTTTCTTGTGTGGAGAAGCAGAAGTTCACATGTATAATGTGGGCTCGTTTTGCTTGCATGCAAGGTGTTTGAGAAGTAGTGTAGCTGGCTAGTGAGTTGAAATGCGGAGCTGATTAACAGAAATTAAAGGAACGGCAGTGAAACCAGGGAGGCTAGAGACGTAGCAGAGGATGCCGACGTCGGCCTCTTTGATGGGGGCCATGACGATGACCGCTGCGGCGCCGGAGGAGTCTTCTTCTTCTTCAGCTGACGATGAACCAATGTTTTCTGCTGCTATCATGGAATTCCGTATCGGATATCGGTATCGTATAGGTAGGCTTAAGAGACAAAATATCGGAGATATATCGGAGATATTTGTAAAAAAATATCGGTGGTCAAAAACTAGTTTTTACCATATATTTCATAATTTAGCATCTAAAATGAGTTATACTAATTTAGACAAAGCATAGATTTTAAAATATGCATATTAGGATGGGAAACAAGTATGAAAGTTACTTTTTTTCCCCTTATTTTTTAAAAAAAAAATTTTTTTTCGAATTTTTTTTTTCGAAAATATTATTTTATTATAAAATAGCGATATATCGGTCCGAAACCGAGATATTTGAAAAAATTAAAAAAACCGATATTTATCCGTCTCGTTTTATCGGGTGGGGCCCGATATCGATATATCGGCGATATATCGCCGATATGGAATTCCATGGCTGCTATTACTACTACGTCTCACTCTCACCACGACCACCCGAGACAGGATCTGATGCTTCACCAACCGTCGATCGTACGGAATCGACGGCGCACACGGGTATAATGTGCATTCGGTCAAAGACGCGTCGTTTAGCCGAGCGTTGATTCCTTGGCGAAGCTTCACCAGCAGATCCGGACTCCCACCACCCGCAGAGGACTCATGACAGGCCCAGTGTTTGTTAAAAACGATACCCCTATCAGAGGACCCAAACCCGAATTTAGGCCTTATATGGTCTTATACCCAGCCCAACAGCAAAATGCAAAAGATGTCCTGAGCTAGGGGTGTAAATGGCATCAGGTTGTCCGTGTCCCTCTGTCCATTTTATTGATCAAACGGATATAAAAATCTGTCCGTCACGGATAAGGACAGCTTTGGTGGTCCAGCAACTGAGCGGACGCGGCTGCGAACAGAGTGCATCCATGTCCAGAGCCGTCCGTATCCGTGATAATTTTAAGGTAAATCGTTCATGTCCGAAATAGACACACGCAGACGAACACATAGAGGTGTCCACACTGATGGCAGGCAGATGGACACTTAATTTTAAAGTGAGCGGACGGCTACGGACGTAGCATGTCTGTGTCCATATCCATCTGTTTACATCCCTAATGTCCTCCGTCCTTCCAATGCTACATGTCTACATTTAAAAAGAACGCAGGTCTTCTCATGACACAGGCCCAAGCATGGAAAGTTGCATTGATATCGCCGATATATTGATATTGGGCCTCAACCAATAAAACAATATTGTGTAATCTCGTTTTTTACTTTTTCAAAATATACATATCTAATATATTGGTTTTGGGCCGATATATTGGTATTTTTTAAAAAAAATCTGAATTTTTTTTAAAAGGAAAAAACAACATTCCAATTTATTTCCCATCTTATGCCAAACGCGTAGACATATTTTAACTTATGTATGCATTTTTACATATTTTGAAATCTATACTTTGTCTAAATTAGTATCACTCATTTTAGAAATTATATTGTAAAAATACATGGTAAAAACTAGTTTTTGACCACCGATATTTTTTTACACAATATCTCTGATATTTTGTCTCTTTAGTCGACTGATATTTTATCGATATCCGATATGGCATTCCTTGGTCCCAAGTAGGGACAAGTCAAAGTTAATATGAAACACATGCAAATGAGGCAATATGTAATGACTTAAATGGACTAGTATTATTTATTGTTCCATGTTGTGTACTATCTTAGACGTATTACTTTCTATTTCTAGGATTTGCTATGTTAGGTTACTTTCCTTTTTAGCTATAATTCAATAAATTGTAATAAGGGGTGAGAATGAGAAATTATGTCATCATAATTGTAACGAAGTCTCCTCTTTATAAGGGAGTCTTCCTCTCTTTATTAAGTAGGCAATGAGAACTATATTCTCTTCTTCTCCCTTCGTCTTCTCTTTCTCTTTCCCTTGCTTGAAGCGTGGTACCGCTTGTGTTCCCATCGGGACACAACATTGGTATCAGAGCCTCAACAATCTGCCATGGCACGAGGCAAGCAACAGACTACGGCCCCAGAGATGCCATCTGAGATTGAAACGGAGAATAGGGAGGTAATCATTTAAAATTAAACCCTTGCAAGTGCACAAGGCAATTGTACTATAGCGAGTATTAAAGGGTTGTCGAACCTCAGGGACGGATTAATCTTTTACCAAATTCAAGAGAAAGAAAAGTTTGTTTTAATTAATCTAGAGAAAGTAATAAAATTTAACTACTTTAAAACGGATTTTAACTAATATGGAGAAGATACCAAAGCATAGAATCCACCACTAGACATGCAATTACTACTCTTAATTATAATTACGCTCAAATTGACATGATACGGTAACTTGTGTTCATGGTCAGACACACAAATCACAATGAATTCACTCACGTTCTTGGTCGGACACGAGAGTTCATCCACTATAAATTATTGTAGGTAATTCTATCCTTGGTCGGGCATAGAATTTTTGGGCTAATGATCCTATCATTGGTCGGGCATAGAATTAACACCAGCCTACTTTTAGCTAAGCATAGGAATTAAAAAGATCTAATTTTATGCATATCAATCAAGTCTATGGTCAAGCACTCAAAAGAAACTCATGAAATAGCATTAAACATAATCATATCAGCTATATTAAATGAAACAATCAAGAGTAATAACACAAATCTAGGGCTTCATCTACACCTTGGATGCGAATTTAGCCGGCCATCGGACGAGGAGAACACTGCTGATTCGTCGAAGTCATTGTACACTATTCACCAAAAAATCACTGTTCACTGTGCACGGGTACTGTTCATGCACTATTCATCATCTTCCTCGCGCAGTCAGTTACTGTAGCACTTAGAACGGCACTGTAGCAATTGCAGAATTCACCCTTTTTCGGCCCAGTCTTCCTCTCCACCGGCCGCTTTTCCTCTATCTCTCTCTCTCTTCCGTCCAAAGCCCCGCCGGAATCCGGCGGAACAGCAGCGAAAAGATTTGGTTTTTTTCCCGGCCGCACAATCCTCTATTTTTTTCTCTCTATTCAAGCTCTCTTTTTCCAGCCAGTTATCCTTTGTTTTTGTAGGCGATTCCAACCTTAATTCTCACAATCAATTCCTATTCCAAACTAAAATCGAATCTTATTCCAAATCTGGCACTTTCCAAATCAAAACAGACTGTTTTCTTTCCCGATTGAGCACGCTGGTTTTTCCGCTTGTCGAGCCTCGCCGTCATGGTCATCGCCACTGGTCCAGTCCGCTGTCAAGATCGCCGCTGTCCAGTCCATCCTCGCCGTATTCTCCGTCGCCGTCGCCAGCCTCGCCGGTGAAGCTCAACCCACTTCCCCTTCACCGGAGCGCCTCTGTTCTGTTTCTGGACGAAAGACCCAACTTTTTATAGGAAACAAGAGTAAAATGCAGAAATTCTAATCAAACACTAACAGAAACATAAGTTTAGAAGATAATAAAATTCATATTTCATGTATAGATCAGGAGGACAACCCAAAACTAGCAGTCAACCTGGGTAATGCCGTTGTGATCTCCTTGTTCAAAACCATGACCGCTCAAATTCAGCAACTCACTAAGGCGGTCGTACAACTTCAGGCAGCCCCTTCAACCCCCGTTGGCCACGCTGCCTGCAGCTTGTGCAGAGATGGGCACGACCTTCAAGGCCCTCGGCTCTCGTGTTCCTAACCTTTAAGCTTTGTTCAAGAATGTTGTGCAACCTCCTCCTTACTATGTTCGTTTTGGTACATTCAACCAGCCCAAGGAGGAGGGACGCACCGGCCTAGACATGCGAGGCCCCACAGGTGTTCGGTTAAATGCCTTAATGACACAGACTCATAGAAATTGGTCCCACAAGTTCGAGGAAGCCCAACCAAGGAGAGTGGAGGAATCTCACTCGAGAGTATGGCCGCTTCGCCGGGCCTCCACCGGCTCTCCACTTTCAAGGACAAAACCAGGACCTCCCCCCCTCCGATCTAATATCTCCCAGCTAATCACCACTCGCCATTCCACAAATGTCTCCGGCCGACAACCTGAAGGAGACGAAAGAGGCGCCCACCGACCCAACCGCCACTAACACCCATGAGACCAAGCCCCTCGTCGACTCCCCTGCCAAGCAGCCCAAGAAGGCCAAGGCCTCCAAGGGCCCCAAGCCCAAGAAGGTTGTCGCTCCCCGCAAGCCTCGTCCCACCTCCGCCCACCCCTCATACCTCGAGATGATAACGGAAGCGATAGTGACGTTGAATGAAAGGATGGACTCGAGCCAGTATGCGATCACCAAGTTTGTTGAGGACAAGCACAGAGCCCAGCTACCTCCCAACTTTAAGAAGCTGATTCTGTTGCATTTGAGGAAGCTCGTCACTGCCAACAAGCTTGTGAAGGTCAAGAGCTCCTTCAAACTCCTCCCGACCCGTGCTTCGACAGCTAAGCCGGCACCCAAGCCGAAGCCCACCACAAAGCCGAGCCTGTGGCCAAGCCCAAGGCTAAACCTTCTGCTACCAGTGTAGAGTGCAGTGCCGTTTCTAGGCCGAAATTAGGGCCGCTGAGCCCGGCGGCGATCAGGGTGATGTACAGGACAGATTAGGGGGCCACCACCAGGCGATGCTCCAGGACAAGGGGGAGGTGATCCTCGCCGCCGGTTAGTTGGGGAGCCCACAACTGCTGCTCCTCA
Source organism: Houttuynia cordata (assembly GCA_039654745.1). Lineage (NCBI taxonomy): Eukaryota > Viridiplantae > Streptophyta > Magnoliopsida > Piperales > Saururaceae > Houttuynia > Houttuynia cordata. The sequence continues at coordinate 43,453,432 of CM077505.1, read as the reverse complement.
TCGGTGTTGGGCCCAGGGCCTACCTATCCTCTCTGGGCATCCCGGTGGCCCATCATTCACCCTACATGGGCCAATACTTGTATGATAATCCCAGGAATGGGATCTCAATCGTGTCTCCGGTCCCCCTCGACCATTCCTTCATCTAGGTGGTGGGCATCACAGATTTCACTGCCTATCTCGAGGCCACATCCAACGTCCTCTCATTTTTCTCACCGTCGAGCCCGACGCTCATCCGAAGCCCCGCTAATCCGGTTTACCTCACTATTGTCACCTTCACGGAGAAGGCTTCCTAGATCGCTTCCCTACTTGGTCGCCTTGAGGACAAGGCGAAAGCAGAGCATGGTGGAGTGTTGTATACGCCAGTTCAGGGGCAGGGACTACCTTAGACATATTACTTTCCATTTCTAGGATTTGCTATGTTAGGTTGCTTTCCTTTTCAATTACAATTCAATAAGTTATAAAAAAGGGTGGGATTGGAAAATTATGTCGTCATAATTGTAACAGTAATGGCTTCAATTTCATAGAAAGGTTTTACCTACCCTACACCAGCAGGAACCATAATATTGAAAACGACCTATATTCATTCATTTTGATCTCAGATAGAAATGCTTGAGAGAAGATGATAACAATGAAGAATAAATACCTCTTAGAGCCTCTTTATAAGGGAGTCTTCCTCTCTTTGTTAGGCAGGCAATAAGAAACTATATTCTCTTCTTCTTCCTTCGTCTTCTCCTTCCCTTTCCCTTGCTTGAAGCATAGTATTGCTTGTGTTCCCATCGCGACACACCACTCCAATAGTTATCTTGTTTCTTTTGTCATTGTCAACTACGATATTTAACAAAGTTTTAATTTACTAGCCCATAGGAGAAGAGTCTTTATTTAGTATTTTGTTAATCAACAAGTTAATTAATGTAGTGCTAATAGCCAAACACCGGCTTCATTTTACACGGATTTATTAAAATTATTGTTATTTTGCTTTTGCAAAGAAAGAGAAGAATTTCTCTCTTGTTTATCCCTATTTTATTCGTATTTTCTCTATTGGTGTGAGTACGGAGTGGTAGAAGGTCACTTTAACGTCGTAGAAGAACGCCATGCATCACTATTAGTGAGGTATTATTTTTCAATTATTTTTTTATCACTCTTGCCTCATTTCACCTACTTCAACTTCTAGTAATTTTCTAATTCCTTCCTTCGTATATTAAGAGCCACATTATGGAAGAATGTGTGTATAATATTAATATCATATTTGGTTCAAGAGTAATATTGCTACATAGACGTCAATTACTAACGTGAGAAAGTTACTTCTTTGTAAAAGAACCATTGATTTTTGGGGCCCACTGTCCAATACACGGTTGGGATATATTTCATGTATCACTTGACGCATCACATTGGACGTAAAATAAAGCATTTTCCTCTTGGTCAATTTAGCTTCTCTTATTAAACACATGTTTATTTCAGATATGGCTGAGTAGCGGGAATTTATTTTTGTTACTATAGATGGGTGATACATGAACAATATGGTGGGGATGTATGAGGCAAATGACTAAAGTTAAATAAGATAGAACTTTGAAAAAATGAGGTACACGACCTTTTAGTAGAGTCGGAAGACAGACATTTATTTGAAAGTCGGAGTATATTTATTAGCCTGTAGAAGCTACCGACATGAATGCAAAATTCAGCAACCTAATGGTGGATCCATAATTTTTTAAATTCAGCCAGGTTCTTTTTGGATGGAGGGAGTACGAAACAGGCAATTGCCCATTTTGTAATACTTTTGAGGTGTTAAAAGTAAAAAAAATGCCTTTCCCACCTTCTTGCATCCTCTCATTCCCTCCTCGCCTCCTCCACTCAATGCTTGGCGACTTGGATGTTAACACTATCAGGAATCTCCTTCTACAACAAGGCCACGCCAGCCCTCCTCACGAGCTCCAAGTCCCCATCGGCCAACTTCTAGGGGCAGACATCCATGTTTGCCCCGCAGACGATGATGATTGAGTTCTGCCCGTCCGCTTGCAGCATCACCGCCGCATGCCCGGTGGGCACATCGGAGATGGACTTCAGCCGGTCTAGCCTTACTCTGCCCCTCCTCTTCCTTTGTGTGTTGCCTCCTCCTCCTCTATGCATCACCCCCTACTTGTGTAGTCCTTTGTCTAAATTATGATGGGTCTAAGTTGCAATCACTAAAAATTCAAGAAAAAAACGGCAAATATAACTGAAAGTACCATGCTAATTACCAATCGCAACTGGCATTTTGATGTTTTTGTAACCATAACATTGGAGAAAATTTCGGAAAAATCTAAATTACCATCATAATTTTGAAGCCATGTTAGGCAAATGCATCATGTCGAAACTGGTTTGGTAGGGTTCTATGGGATGAATCTAATGCTATTATGAACACATAAATCTGATATGACTTTGGGAGTGCGAGATATAGCCTCACGAAGGTATAATGAATAAAATGGGCAAAGGGGAACTTTTGAAATACATAAATGTGGTTGGAACTTCGGTGCCTATTTTAATTTTCTTTGAAGGCCCCTTGCCTAAGCTGGTCAATTTGTATCCTTGAGTTTCTCTATGAAATTGTCTATTGTTGAGACTTAAATGGGCTAGTATTATTTATTGTTCCAATAATTATCTTGTTTCTTTGTCATTATTAACTAGGAAATTTGTGAGAGTTTTAATTTAGGAGGTGGTGGCAGACTAGCTGTACAGCTAAAGGCCTCACAATGCACGGGGTTTGCAAGGAAAGCGGCGCACTGCTCCTCCGACCTCTGTGCTGGCCTGTAGGGTATGCAGTTCTTCCGATCATTCTTGTGCTTGAGATTCAGGCATCTCTCAGGCTCCGTGCAAAAGTAGTGGTAAGAGTAAGTGAAGTTCTTCAAATTGGGCAGCGAACAGATGCTCTCCGGGATTGCACCAGACAGGCGGTTGTGTGCGACGTTCAGCTGCTCGAGCCGCTTCATCTCCCCGATTGTCTCCGGCAGCGGGCCAACGAGGTCATTGGAGCTGACGTCAAAGAAGGTTAGATTCTTGAGGGCACCAATTTCGGGCGGGAGGCAACCATTGAGGCTGCTGTTGGTGAGCATCAGCTCGTTCAGAGTGGCGGCCATCTTCAATATTCTCCTTGGCAGGCAGCCATTGAGCTGGTTGTTGGCCAGCACCAGCACGGATACTGGCGAGTTGCCGACATTGTCTGGGAATGTGAACTGGAAGGCATTGTTGTTGATGAAGATAGCATCAAGCTTCAAGTCGAAGAGGCCAGCGGGCACGGTGCCGTTGAACTGGTTGTACCGGACGTCGAGGTACTTGAGCGTTGGGAGGCTGAGGAGCACCGGAGAGAACTTACCCGAAAAGCGGTTGTTGCTGATGTCGAGCTCGTAAAGGAGCTTGAGGTTCTTGAAGCTGGCGGGAACGGTGCCGCAGAAGCGATTGGAGTTTATGTGGAAGAGCGAGGTCGGTGACGAGGCCGAGGTCCTCAGGCAGGGAACCAGAAATGTCGCCATGGTTAAGGTCGATGCCAGCAACGACGCTAATGTGGGGGTCATCGAGCGCGGTGGTGCAGTAGACACCAGTGTAGTTGCACACTTCTGGGCCATACCAGTTGGAGGTGAGGTTCTTGGGGTCAGAGGTGATAGCATACTTCCATGCTTGTAGGGCAATGGATGCTTGAAAAAGTCTAGGGTTTGGAAGGGGAGGGAAGGGCTGCTGGTGGGAGGGCTTAGGTGACAAGCTCAGAAGGAGAAGGAAGAGGAGGAAGCCCCAAGGGGGAGCCAGAGATATTGGGTATCTGATCAAGTTGAGGGAGGAAGATGAACAAGCAGCCATGTACTTTTATTCTTGGATATGGTTTGATTTAGGTTTGATACTTGAAAGAGGGTTAATTAGAGTTTATAAGGAAGGTGGTTGGCCCTCTTTGGGGTTAGCTGCACCAATTTTATAAGAGAACCGGTAGCCTCCGGTCGACTGGAGATAGCTTTTCTCCGGTCGACTGAATTAATAATCGTCCGATGGAATCGGACGGTGGAGACGGGTTTTTTAATAAAAACCCGTCCCTTACCCCCTCCCCTCCCCATACCCTTACCCACTCCCCTCCTCCGACCCCGACCTCTCCCTCGTCCCGCCTCCTCCGCCCTCACCCTCTTCCCTTGTCTCCGAGCAGATCACCGCCCCTCCTCCGCCCTCACTATTTTCCTTCGTCGCCGAGCAGATCGCCGCCCCTCCGCCACCCTCTCTCCTCCCTCGTCGCCGCCACCAACTTCTCCGCAGCACACCCAAGGCAACTCCTTTCTCTTCTTCTCCCTTGCAGGGCTGATTCAAGGCGCACAGAGACTCGGTAGGATTTCTGGACCTATTTTCAAAATTTGGTTTCTTTGCTTGTCTTCAGCTGAAAACCCAAAATGAGAGAAGCTCAGTTGTGGGGTTTGGAGATTTTTAGGAATAATGAAGCAAGTGATGGGAGATTTGCACGTACAGAATCCTTGTTTCAATGGCGTTTTTGTATTTTTTGTTTGGTAAATTTTATGGCGTGCTATATGTTCGATGAAATGCCTTATAGAAAATATGGCATCTTCTTATGCGATTGTTTATTCTTCTTGGGTGGATACTCAGGCGATTGTCATTCTTGCAGTTGTGGAGAAAATCTTTGAAGAAATGAGGTTTAAGATATTATTGCTTGCTTCCTGTTCTATCTTCTTTTTTTCTTTCTTGTGTTGAACCAAGGTTGGGTAATCACATGCCTTTACAGGAGAAGGCAATAGATTTTGATGAATCAACTCATAATGATGGCGGGGCAGCTGAATGAAGAATGAACATGATACTAGTTCTACATTAATCGAATGTCAGCATTTGCTTAACCTTTGTCTACGACTGGTTCTAGAATGTCCTATTTTATTTTCTACTGTACTTGATGGATTTAAATCTTTAACAGAAGTTATGGTGAGTAGTTATGGCAATCTCAATGTTATTCGTGCATGTTCATATGAAAAAGTCAGTAAGTTAGTCATGTATACCAGCGATTCTACTGATGGTTGTTCCATCCCCACAAGGTTTACTAGCAAAGGTCAGAAATCCACATTTACGCAGCCTGTGTTGTATGACCATAATGATGATCACTATCCAAGTGCAGCGATTACTTCGGCTAGGTTGTAAATGATAGTGAAGGAAAAGAATGCTGTCGGTAATGCCTTGCAAAATTTTGCATGGGGTTGTACCTTATCTGTTGGAATAGGTTCTCCTAGCGACTACAATTATTGTCAACTACTTTTTCTCTAATTGGAAAATTATTATATGCTTATGTACTTATTGACTTGTCAACTTCAATTGCAAATGCAGAACACACAACAAAATTTCCCAAAGACCATATGCAAGTAGGAAGCTTTAATGGTGCCAGGGTTCGATGCATTTCTTGAGCTCAACTTCTCATTGTACTAATGTTCGATTATGACATTCTGTTATAGAGAACATTGAGCTTTTCCATTCGCACAGCTTTCGGGAATTCAATTGTAGACTTGGCTTAGCAGCTTTGTGAACTAAGTTATGTGTAACTTATAAATAAAACCATGTTGTTTTGAAGTAGTTAAGTTTTTCTGCTAGCAAGCCTAACAAGAAGGTTTTGGAGTTAGCATTTCCTTGGTTATCAGTTATCACAGCTTCTGGAAAAGCATACTTGTGTAATTTTTTTTTAACTGAATAATACATTTGAAAAAGCTACTTCAACCAAGTGGAGAGAGCCTTCCTTCACTCAAGTGCCTAGCTGGTGCCTTTCCCCGTGTCGGCTACGGAAACGATCAGAGATGAGCTCACAAGAGTGGGCTGGGGGGTATACTCAAGACACTAGTACACTACGCTTGTATTGGGGGCAATCACCAGTCACCGCACTTCTTCCTCTCAAACTGCTTTCCTTCCCTCTTGGCAGGTTACCGCTGTGAACAACCCGAGGATACCAACGGCACTACCAAGCTCATTAACATCTGGCATTTGTCTCCATCACAGCACTAGAAAGGCGGCAGGACTTCTTCTCCAGTCACTTTGGGAGGGCAACGGCGCTCTAATTCCTATGTTTTTGGTGCGTCGATGGTTGGATGGATGTGCACAAGCCTTGCCTGTGATCTAGGCTTTTTACAGTCTAATGAGCATTTCTTTCACTGGAAGACATTATAAGTGTTTTTTTTATAGTAAACAAACTCTTTCATTTCCTGCATGGAGCATTTTATATGGGGCGGAGGAAATATATTATTGGCTAAGAACACTTATTTATGCAGCTGGCGTTTTAGATCAGATGTCCCCCAGTCAGCAATAGTCGAGGGCAGGGTTAGTACTGTTAGTCAAAATTATACATCTAATGAACCGACCTTGGGGAACAATGTTATGCGATCTTTCGATCTGATCGAATAGCAGGGCTTACTGCCCCATGCAAAATTACTAGCATGCGACATATACTAACTAGAAAAATCTTCCTATGTACCAAACAAAAAATTAAAAGAACTTCCTTACTTGCATTGGAAAATTTTAACAAATTCAAGAATGGGAAAAATCTTATGCATACAAGAGCTAAAGGAGCATTGCCATTCACACATTCATGTTCATTTCTGCTTATAAAAGCATTTACAGTTAACATGAATCAAAGCAATTACGCATACATTGTACAATACTGAATGGCGCCTTCTATACAAAACAAAATGCAGAGCACATAAATTCATGTACTCCTCAGTAGTATGCGTGACACAAAAACTCACTCAGGGAAAAAAGGTGAAATCATAGCAGTGCTCTCGTGGAATTGACCAGCCGGCAATCACAAGTACACACGCTTCTGGTGCCATGAACAGCACGCTGTGACCGTAGAATATGCAATTTTATATTTGTTAGCTTCCCGGCCAGCTACAAGCATCCACAATTACAAAATCAACTTCAAAAACATGAAACGCCATAATCACAGGAAAAACTACAATTCATTCTTGAAACATCCCAGGTTTTAAGGTCAAACCGTATCAACATTCCAGACATTCTAGAAAAATTGAGGCCCTAATTTAACCATATTCTAAAAATTACAGTGCAGACTAACCCTTTAACGAAAAATGAAATTGCTCCACCACCAATAGAACAATTAAAACCTATAACTGCACTATTAGTATCAAGGAAAATTACATACCATTCTCCAAGTTAAGTCCTCTGGACCCAATGGTTGAGCAGGGCTTGAATACAAAAAGTGCTGAGAGTACTGGTCAAATTAGAACGCATATGTCAGTACTTCTCATATTGATCAACCTTCAGTTCATAATATACACCAGAAAAAAAGAGTATCCTATAAAATAAACAACGACTAGTCTTACCTTCAAGCAGTTGGCTTGCATTTCCCTGATCTGTCTAGACATAATACTCTTTAAGGAAGTTTATGAGCTACCCAGGTTCGATGGCATCATCAGATGAAACAAACAAAGCTATCTGCAAACGTGAGAAAGAATTTCAGCTGCCAAAAGACTAGTGTGATCCTACAAAATTAACGTAAGAAGAATGTACCAAGTACCAAATAAATCACATTCATTTTAAAAGAACACTTTTGGCTAAAGGTAAATGGAACTCAAAAGAACTGAGGATAATGCAAGACCATACAAGTCATAATAACCCATAAGAGTGAATTAAATGGTATATCATTCTAAAATCTACTTTGTTACCTTTGACAACTCTGATACTGCAAAAAAATATCAAGATAATGGCTATAAAATGATATCCCAAAACCAAGCCCTGCACAGCAAGTGCTGTAACCACAGATGTAACATAGTACATGGTAACTTCCTCATCAGTTACCATTACCATCTGTCGAATTCCAATGAAAAAGGTGAAACCACTAACTTTCTGATAGGTGGAAAGCCACTTCTTACAAAAAGAACAAACAGGAGGGATGAAAACCAGCTAGCAGAGAAGGATGTTAACTACTAGCCTTTTGTAAGAAATGAAGGAAAATTGCAAAATAAACAATTTAGTACCATAAAAAAGACATATTTGCTAAATGATTCATACTTTTCGATAATCAAGTAATCCTTCAAAAGGGAGTTCCATCTCATCACTGACTATGACAGGAATGCACCCCCTGACGATTGCGTCGAACAATCTAGCAAATGATGGAGTATCTCCTGCTGGACTGAGACAAAATATAGATCTGAGGACGCAAAAAGTAGAAGAATAACGTCAATTGAGTACTTTTCCAAAAACCAGAAAACTATTCTCACCAACAGATCAGAAATGGAAACCCCATAAGTAACAGTTTTCTTACCTGCGCATACCAGTCTGGGCAGCTTGTTTTCCACCCTCTCCAGCACTTTCCTCTTCCATAAGAACTCCATCCACGCCATGCAATACAGCTCTAAGTTTGCCACGAATCTTTCCACCCTAATCAACAAACAGTTTTCTTGCCTGCCATGGCCAAAGATGATACAAAAATATGATTTTTATGTTCTTCAAAAATTACGGCTTTGAGCTAAAGGATTAAAAAGCATACTTTTATAGAATACCTTTGATATTCCACTCCTGTCGTAATGAATCGAGGAGCATTTCAATTTCCCAACCTCAGAAGGTGCGACCAGGGAGGCAGCAAGGAGGCGGCGATGAGGGAAGCGGCGACGAGATGCGACGGAGGCGACGACGAGGGAGGAGAAGGCGGGACGAGGGAGAGGTCGGGGAAGGGGAGTGGGTATGGGTATCGGGGGAGGGGACGGGTTAAGGGACGGGTTTTTATTAAAAAACATGTCCCCACCGTCCGATGGAATCGGACGGGTCGCCGGAGACTACCTTTTTCCATTTTATAATGTGCTTATATTATAATATTGGTGTCTTAAACTAGTGTCAGTACTAAAGAACAAGACCTTTGACTTGTTCTTTCATTTTTCTACTCCCTTTGTTCGATAAAGTCTGTCTGCATTCGAAAATGAGTTAACTTACTCTTAAGGCGGATAAAAAATAGAGTTTTCCTCCCCTCTCGGTGTTTTTTGTTAGTGAGGGGAGCAAAGTCAACCCCGTCTAATGGTAAATCCATATTATTTTCAAACTCAGACAGGCTTCGTAGTATGTAGGGAGTAATAGTAAAGAGGATATAGAGAAATTTCAGTGAGAGACTAATAAAAGGGATAACATTGGCCCTTGGTTCTCAAGAGTACGTAGTTAAGTCTTCTCCATGTGTTCATTGACTTTAGACATTTTGGTAAGGAGAGTTTGCAATGCAACATGTATATTATGTGTTAATTCTTAAAATACAGAGTTTACTTGATAGAAGAGAGCATTTTTCTGCATGTGCATTTCTTTTTGAGAGAATAATTGTCTTTTATGTTGATTAAATTATTATGATGTTCTACATGTGTGTATTATTTTATTTCAGGGTACGAAGGAAGAAGCCATCTCAACTTTACCAAAAACACGTTTCAACTTGCAACAAAAAATAATTAGCAACAAAAAATAGCAACAAAAATAGAGCAGAGAAGCAACCGAGTCTTTTCCATTTCCTTATAAAGTACTAGTAATATCCATCTCAAGTAAGAGAAGCAGTTGATCAGATCCTAACATTAGCAAAGCTATCCTTTTCCAAGTCTCTCTTGGAAAAATGTTAATCAATTAATTCACCTATAATAAATTAGCTGGTTTGCTCTTCTGGCTAGCTGATACGTATATACTACCTCTGTCCCATGTTAATGGTCTCGTTTGATTTTCCAAAATGAACTAAAATTAGTTCATTTTGGAAGACCGAATTAGACTATTAAAATGGGACGTTGGAAGACCGAATTAGACTATTAAAATGGGACGGAGGGAGTACATAGGAGCAAGAATAGTATGATGTGAACAGCAATATTTTGTTGTATTCTGTCTACGTCATTAAAGAATGGAAGGAAGCCCACAGGACAAAATCAGCTAGCATTTCAGCTAACCTTGATTTGCCTCCTCTTTAGGATTATTATGGGGTTAGCAGGGACCCCAGTTCCCAGTAGTCCACCTTCTTAACCTGTCTACTAAGTCAATAACACAGCTTGCCTTTCTAAGTAAAGCTTTTCTTAATGAAATTGCTTCATATTCTTTTCTTTCAGGTTTTGTTTAGCTTCCAGTATCAAAATTCAAAATGTTTCACATATGTATAGTATATTGAAAACCCACTTGCAGGAAGGAGTCTCAAGTCTGCATATGATTTGGTGGTTTTGTATTTGTGACTTGTGAGTGGTCAGACCGACTATTATAACCAAGTAAATTTGTTGAAAAATTCAAGAATGATCTAAAATTGAAAAGTAAATTATCTACCAAACACATTAGGCCAATAAAATCCAAGGTTTACCCACTTGAGACGTTGCAAAGCACTGTTCATACCTCAAAACAACCGAAAAATTGGAAGACAGGAGTGGAACAATTCTCCACATCAAATTTTAATTGAATTTGGGGAAAAGGACAGAGTTGCTACCTTCTTGTACATAGAGTGGCTCTTGACTTCAAGGACTCTTCTAATGATTATCTTCTAGTTGTCATGTAAAATCAACTTTGCAATAGTCAGTGAACATGATTTTGCCCGTGGTAAAAGGGATAATATAAAGTGATGATAGAATATACGTATTTCCTGTGAAATTTTGTTAAACATAATCACGGTTTATTACGAAAGATTCAAGTTAAAGGACAATCATGCTCTCGAGACTTCTCATCAGTCATCACATTATTTCCACTTTCTTTTGCAATGCAGTCATCATATTATTACGTATGTATTCATAAGGTGTTTTTCGTTATTACTGTATTCACAAGTGCGTATGTATAATAGACAAACACACAGATCCCCCTTCATTCGATCTCAAGGGATAGGTGGAGTTCATTATCGATTTGTTCAAACTGATGCTCGTTCAAACTGTGACTCTGACCTTGTCTTCCTGGAAATCCTGACTCTAGGAAATGTCATGGGGCTATGGGCTTACCAAGTTTAGATATTTCTAAGCTTACTCGTATATGGGCCTGTGACTAGTGGAGAAGAAAAAGATCAATGTCGCTGACCTCAAATAGTTGAAAAAAAGCGTTATTTGATTATGATTATATGGAGTATCAATTTCAGGACCAAATGAGTAATCCGGTCACTTCTAATTGAGACAATTAGCAAAAATAGCGTACCAAATTAGATGATACCAGCGACCCAGGTCAAGAAGTTGATGAAAGGTCACTAGCTCGCTCGGAAAACCTAATATTTTACTCACATCTCAATAAAATGGGCAGTGATAACCCTACAGCAGATTCCTACACATTTCCATACACAGCTGATGTGTATGAAAATGAATGGGTAAGCTGATGTGGGGTCACATCAGTGCTGACCCACTCATTTCCATACACATCAGCTGTGTACGAAAAATGTGTAGGAATCTGCTGTACAAATATCATTTCCCCAATAAAATTAACCTATTATGTGACGGTGTCGATTGAAAGTGACCGGAGGGAATACAAGAAAACAATGTAGTTTACCTTTTGTACACTTGACTTATTCCAGAATCAGCATTATCGACCCCTTCACAAAATTATCTTAAATCAACCTTTTCGTCGAAGTGACAGCATTGATATCCTCATCTTCACGTGCATTTGTGGATGGCATCCCCGCTGTACGTTGAGAGAAAAAAATTAGTCAAGCCTGCAGACAGAAATGCCTAGCATCGTCTCCCATTGATAAAGCTGGCTCCCATGTGAGAACAATCCTGGCAGACCTCTTAAATCTTAATCTCATACTATCTCCCCTATGGCTAAGATCATATAAGAAAACCTTCCCTAAGAGCACATGATGCTGAGAGAGAGAGAAGAGGAGCAGATTAAGAAAGCGTATCCTGCGTTAGGCCAGGCTGCATATTAACAAGCTTGCATGTGAATCATTCTATTCAACCAAGAAAAGTGCAAGACGCAAATCAAGCAAAGAATATGCTCCATCATCAAATTGCTTTTCCCTATCATGTGATGCTCATTTACGAACTCACAAAAAAAAGCCATCTAACTTTCCAATATGGATGAGAGCAGGAGGACTCTCCTTTTTGTGAGGGAAACCCACCTTTCCTTGCAATAGTTTGGCCATTCCATTGGTGATTGCAAATATTTCAGGTGAGATGGAGTAATACAACTGATCCATGGACCAATCTAGCTAGACATTTATACCCATTTTCTTTTAATGCCACTTTCTAAAAGGCATATGAATTTATAAGAGAATAATTTTTCATTTTCTTAATGCCATAGGTGCTTGTGAGTCGAGCCCTATCAACCTTTCTATAGGTCAGCATTCCTTACGTCTAAAGCCAAGTATTTCACTTTTGATCAATTTTAATAGTAAAGGACCATGTGGCTAGAGTATGGATGGACGTACGTAGCCGGTATAGTACTATTACATATTTGCATATTGTAAAAGGCCTCCTCAATGTGTTCTGTCCAACATTATAATTTAGTAATTATATAATACAAAGATAAAAAACTGTGGCTATCCCAAAATAGAATATAAATTACATGTTGACGCAATAACTTACCTGCAATAATAGAATACAATTCATCTAATTAGAAGTGTTCTGGCATGTTAAGAGAGGTCAACGTGAATATGTCCTATTTCTGTTAAGCATATACCCATCCATCCGAGAAAAATAGGGTACAGATCCCTTTTTTCATGTCCGAAAAAATAGGTACAGTCAAGCTTATTTCTCAGCCACAGTGGACTTTTCCACTCATAGGTTCTATCTGGGCTTAAAAAATACGATTCTCTCCATTGAAAAAAATCAATTCTCCACAGTGTAACCTATCCTTTTTGGACGGAGGGAGTATTTAACATGTAAAACATGGTGACCTTGAATACTTCCAAAAGTTAAATCGGATTAGTAGCTGAGACCAGCAGATATCGAAGCATATGGTGTTTCTCTAATGCCAACATCTAGTCAAATGGGAAGCAAGAAGTGTAAAAGCATGTGATTGACAACCAAACTTTATCAGATTAAGGTCACACACACACTACGATTACAACTTATATTTTGTGTCCTGACCACAAGAACTCAGCCGGGACAGGACCCCTATCCACCAGTCATTAGAAAATAGAAAGCTACAGACCCGTTGGTCTGCTGAGAATCAGATTCTACGGTGTTTTTCATCATGTCCTTCGCCACGGAACGCATACTTAATCTCATTATATTACAGAATAAAACCTTATGAAACATCATAAAATTACCCTCTCCGTCCAACATTAACTTTCTGCATTAGAATACCAAAAATAAACTGATTTAGTTCAATTTGGTTTTCTAATCCAGACAGGTAATTTTAGATGGAGGGAGTATTAGGTTTAGTTCGGTTTGGTTCAGTTGATATCCATTGTTGGTATGTCTATGAACAACTTGAGGTTTGAGGACAACTTGAAGCTACGATGGGAAGAAAATGATATGAACTCCCGGGTAATATGAACTTTCCGCAGCTACATCTTCATGAGCAAGCATCGCATATTGTAAATTAGGCTTGCCTGTGAAGCAGTGTTAATTTGCTTTAATGTGGCTGATATGTATTCTCCCTGTCCCATTGATATAGATCCATTTGTTTTTCATAAAATGAACCAAATGGAGCTATTAAAATGTGATGGAGGGACTACATTATTGGTTTGTCCCAGCAGCTTGAGCTTTTTAGGACGCACGTTCAAAGAATAATAACCCATTTAAGTAGAATCAAATGATTAATTTACTCCAACTGCTGAAGGAAAAAATGCACTCAATGCTGTTAAGAGAGATCTGAATTCCCTACAGTTGGCCAGCTGACAGTTTGAGTTCTAAGAAAGGGAAGGGGAACAAAGAAGGCCCAGTTGGTTGAAAAATTATTGGCTACGCGCCGCGCAGGGGAACAGTAATCGTACTTGACCTAGGGCCACAACCTGCAATTCTCACTGAAGTAAGCCTTTAATGACTCCTCCATGGTGCTAGTGACTTGTGAGACACTTTGAAGTGACATGTAGCTTTCCTAGACAGGGTTGACCACTATCCAGGCTGTCCGAACAGACCCATGATCTTGCTCTTCAAGTTTGAACTCCTGTGCAAACCATGAATGATTTACCCCCCCACAATACCAGTAGGTTAACATATAGTGGTCATCAGCTCGCACTGCACCGAGAAGCGCTTGCCTTACAGGCACCGCATGCGCCTTGGTCCCAAATACGGAGCCCTATCCCAGCAATCAGCGAGCGCTTCTGTCCTGAGCATTTTCAGTTCCCAAACTAGGACGACAGTTCGGAATTGAAAACACAAATTTGTGGGCTCCCAAATGAATCAGTAGGCCCACAGAACAAAAATGGTAAGGCCACATTAGATGACAGCTCAAGTGCTGTCCTCTTCCTTCGCATGTATATGCGTTATGATAAAAAACCATTCAGTGTCTTCCCCAGCCCCAGTCCCCATTGGTTGTTTCAGCCATTGATGTGGCTAAGTGGCAAGAGTACCACGGTCCATAACTTTACAACAAAGCAGGTGGGGTGGCCCCTCACCTGGTTGGAAATTCTAATATTCCATGGTAACTTCCGCAGACAATATCATGTTGTCCATGGTAATTTTCATTCCATAAAATAAGGAGTAATTTAATGACAACGAAGTGTAATTAAGAAATATTTTGCTCTGCAGAGCCTTTAACAAACAAGGGATATGGTATGCAGTGTCTCAAAGACAGGACGCTCTGCCCAACCACCATATGGAAGGCCTTTACATCATCCACAAAGCACCAAGCACCAACCAAGCTTTTGGAAGGTAAGCCGGGGTGGCCCACACCGCTGACCCTTCCACGTGTCTATGTCCGTCGGCTACAAGGGGCCACATCAGTTCAAAAGCCCAACAACAAGCCAAGGGACGGTGGCGCCTATCCCTGACAGGGAGAGTATTTGACAAGGTCTGCTAATCTGATTGCATGGGTTCCATGCTTCCTTGTAACACATAATCACATGCAAAGGACTCAGTCTGAATCTGGAACTCAAATTTTATTTAATTAACAAAAAATTTACTAATTAATTTAGTTGATTAGTTACTAGCCTTCCCACCAATGACAAAATCAGCCTTGAGTGGTAGATTTGTTGTGGCCAGATCCGAGGACAGTGGCGGTCAATTTGCAAGATCCATTGAAGCCAGATGATCCTGGAATGGAAGCTGCAGAAGCTGGCAAGTGGCTCCATTTGGGAGTTCCTACCTTTTTAATTTTTCTGTTTCCTTTCCAGGCAGAGGCCTGCCCAATAAACAATCCCAAAACAGATCACAAACACCTCAGCCAGCCTAGCTTTCTTCTTGCTTGCTAGATACAGAAAGGACAGATTCAGAAGGAAAAAAAAACGAGAGAACAAGATTCCCAGCTTTACTACAACAAGAAGGCCACAGCATTCTTCATAGCTATGTAAATGGTGTTGTACAAACTCTTCAACACAGAGTACTGTCAACTATTGAGAAGGAAAGAGTCTGAGAGAGGAATTGTTATCTTTCTTATGCTGTAGTTTCCTGTCATGGGTAACGAGAGGAATTGAGAAATGGGGAAGACAGGGAAATGGATACGGAGTTTCTTGACTGGAGGCAGAAAGGAGAAGGAGAAAGACAAGGACAACAAGGACAAGGAGAAGACTAACCACCTGTCATCTCCATTGCCAGCCGAGAACCACCGTTCGACTACTACTCCGGTTTCAACCCCGACGCCTAAGGAGAAGAAAAGATGGAGCTTTCGAAGATCTGCAGCCACAAGGGACCATAATTCAGTGGAATCTATTAGTGTCACGCCCTCCATCTCTGCATCATTCGAGGCCGAGACTGAGCAGAAGCGGCATGCCCTGGCCGTGGCAGCTGCCACAGCCGCCGCTGCTGATGCAGCTGTGGCGGCCGCTCAGGCTGCAGCAGCAGTGATCCGGATGACGGCTGCCACCTCTAAGGTTAATGCTGCTGAAGAGGCTGCTGCAATCAAGATCCAGTCCGCATTCCGAGCTTATCTGGTATAGCTATAATCAGTTATTAGACAGTTACGTGATATATACACTATACCTGGCGGTAATGAATTAAACAAATGTCAAAGAACATATAGTCTAAATGCAGAATCAGATCCATGTAGCTAAAATTCGATAGAACTTTCAACGTTTCCAATGAAGTGTCCTCATGTAGCAAGTCGATGCACTTATGTCAAGCACTAAACAATGCCTAGCCGGAATTCTTTTCATTTTTTTTCCTTATAGGCTCAGAAATAGTATTAACTTTGGCAAATTTGAACATTCAAATAGTTGTATAAAAAAACTTCTAAATAGGACGCTATCTAGTAGGGAAAACAGACACCCAAAGCCCAAAAGCATATGGAAATTTCCAACTACAGAAGTTCATCAGTTTTTTTTGTTGGAGTAGAACTTAAGTTGGCATATTGAGGCTTCAGTTATTAAGTACCTATCAATTGGAAAAATTTGTCAAGCCAGGTAAAACGAACACGGTTACATTACAGAATGATTGCATTCTATTCACAGTTTTTTGAGCTTGCCTGTTTTATTTACACCCGTGATCCAAGTAAATGATTCCCAAAACAGCCATTTTGATTCAACTTCAAGAGAAAGCCAATTCAACCATGAAATGGAATAGCACAAGGTAGTGCATTTCACTAATCAGTCTGTGTTTTTGTGGATGCAACAGGCAAGAAAAGCTCTGCGTGCATTGAAAGGACTAGTAAAGTTGCAGGCATTGGTAAGAGGTCACCTGGTTCGGAAACAGGCAACTGCAACCCTCAAGTGCATGCAAGCACTTGTCACAGTCCAAGTTCGCGCACGTGCCCAAAGGATTAGAATGAGTGAGGAGTCACAATACATTTCACAAAGGCAATCAGTACACAGAAGGTCCCCGCAAGACAACAGATTCAGACAGTCATATGTGAGTCAAGCTTCCTAATTCTGGAGAACTCTGTCAAATGTCCAGCTTTTACAAGAAGTAAATTAAAACTATTTTAGATCTGACTCCAATCTACACTATATTCAAGCAAACGTGGCCGATAATTACATATATGGAGATTCAGGAGGCTTAGATGCTTCTTACTCTTGTTGCAGGAAGCAGATAGACAAGCAGAGGAAAACATTAAGATTGTAGAAATGGACTTTGGAGACTCAAGAGGAAGTTATAAAAGCAGGAATAGCTACTCATATACACATCCAGGGAGAGCAGATCCCCGATTGTCTGCACATTATGGCAAAAGCCAATTACATCCGAAGCTGGACCACCAATTCCAGATTTCACCCTCCCCATCAGCACTCACTGATCTGAGCCCAAGAGCTTGTAGTGGACATTTTGAAGACTATTCATACACCACAGCACAGAGCAGTCCACAAGACTACTCAGCTGTTTCCAAGACAGATCCTAGTAGACAGACTTTCACTTTCCCACGACAAGATTATGCAGAATCTATTTCCAACGACTACCCATTCTTCCCAAATTACATGGCAAACACAGAGTCCTCGAAGGCTAAAGTACGATCACAAAGTGCACCAAAGCAGCGACCAGATTCTTGTGAGAGACAATCAAGCAGAAGGAGGCCTTCAATAGAAGGAAGGAACATTCCGCGCGGGGTCCGCATGCAAAGATCATCATCGCATGTGGGCTCTACTATCAACGGATATCAGTATCCATGGTCACTCAAGCTAAATAGATCTGTGGTTTCTCTGAAGGACAGTGAATGCGGTTCAACTAGTACAGTGCTCACAAACACTAACTATTGCAGATCTTTGGTTGGATTTGAGGTTTGCACAGACAGCCTTTAAAAGAGTATTGAAATTTAAATGATCTGCCAACACTTATGCTCATTTCTGTTCATGCAGGCTCATGGGACCAGGCACTGACGATCCTGCATGGAAAAAGTGCCCCCCATGATGAAAGAGAGAATAATGAAGTTTCTTGGCAGCTGATCCAAGCTTTAGAGGCGAGGCCACAAATAAAGCAATATAGCCAGTTATGATTCTAGTGTCCAGCATAACGATTGCAGAATTTGACAATGTAGAGTATTGAGTTTGGATTAATGTTTTAAAGCCTTCCTCTTTTCTTCCCCCTTTTTGTCTTCAAGGTTTGAAGAAAAGCTCACTCTGTTCTCAGAACAGGCATCATAGCCTGATGCATTTCTTTGTATTATTGATCTTTAGCTAATTTTAACTGAAAGAATCCAAATTGCCATGACTCCTAAAACCTCATAAGAACACCAAAAAGAGGATGTTCTGAGGCGATTTAACTTTTATCTCATTGATTGCACGCCCTTACCACCATAATACTGTCTTGTAGTTTCGCGTGAAAATTCGGCAAATGTCATTCCATCTTTCAACCTAGACAGTAGTGGCGGAATCATTTTATGAATCTCTTGACTTACCTGTTGAGATCCCCCATTGAAGCTTGAGCAGAGTTCCTTACTGCACGTGCTGCATATGCCCCCATTTAGCATCAAATTTTCCCCATCTATAGTTTGATAGTCTGTTAGATACAATCTTTTCCCCCAAGCTGGCTGAAGGAAGACAACAAATGTTTCTCTACTCATGTTTTCCTGTTCCACTGGCTTGCAAACAGAGTGAAGTGTTGAACGAAGCTTGCCTTTTGACAAAATATCTGCTGATTCTCCCACCTGAACAATGAAATTCTCCGGATAGGTCATCACCAATGAAATCTTATTTATTCTGGGGTCCAATACTTGCAAATAAGAGTGTTGTGGATATGCTATGTGTGTCTCATTAGGGACACACATTTTTTTTTCAGCTTTTCTGGAAGAGATAAACATTGGGGATGCCAAAACTGTAAATATCCCGTAATCATAATGCCATTGTTGCCACAACCTAGAAATGGATGCTCCACATGGTCTAACGTTACCCATCCCAATGGTCTGGTTTATATTTTCACATATAATGATCTCATCTTCATAATTAGAGACACAGCCAGTGTTCGGTCCCTTTCTCACCCCTTTTATTCTACTGGCCTCTTTCAGAATACAATTATCCAAGTCCGAGTGATAATGTATAAGACGGCCCTTAGCTGTACAAGACTCAAGTATACTGTGTTCTAACTCATGGCCACCGATAGCTTTATCACACACCTGAGCTAGACGTATTCCCAGATCCATCATGCATATGCCTAGCTCCTTATATATGCTCCCTAGGTTTTTAATTTTGTGTTCTTCCGGCTGATGGGATCCATCTGCATTTGCATCATCTTCTTCTTTGCCACTAAAGACTGTGTCATCTTCTTGAATTAATCCATAAGAATAATGGTCATACCTCAATTGACGGGAAAATGACGAAACACTTCTATCCAGATTCTTCAAAGGAACATCACTTCCCAAGCCATGATCCTGAAAGTGTAAAAGTCATTAAAGAACAAATCAGATGAACTCCATGATCCTAAGGCATTTATACTTTTCGGTTGACCAAAAAAAACTTTTCCTATTATTGAAGAGGAAAACAAAAGTATAGTTCATCAAGTAACTTAAGAAAGAAAGAAACAAACTCTAATAAACCTACGGGCAGCAACTTTCTACTGGCGTCCATGGCCTCCACCCTAGTTATAGCCACATGTCACAATTCAGGGGGAGCTCTGGCATTCAAATCCCTCTACATGTTCCTTCTTTCCTAGTTTTCCAACTAACAAATGGCTCTACTTTTATACAAAAAAGACCATCATGAGTCAGAAATGCTAAAATATAATTTCAAATTGTCTATCTACTTATTGCTATCGAAGGAATGCCCTAAAACTGAATTAACATTCACAATCCACGATAGAAGTGAGAATATATTCTAATTAATATAAAAGTGATTTTTTTTTTTATGGCTCAGATTTGTTTGACGGGACACAAGTTAGATTTAGGATTTATTGCCCCTTGACTTTATTTATCTGTTTGTTTACTTATTGAATGAATGGTCAAGTTGTACTTTTAGGAATAGACGACCATGATGATGTAGACGGATGGTGTATTTTTTTTTTTCAGATTGAAGGCTGTGTTTTCAAAATTAAAGAGATGATTCTATTGTTTAGAATTCTCTTCTCTTTCAATCTGGAAATCAACAACTTAGATCCCTCTTTTCTTTGTATAGATCAATGGCTGAGATTTCAAAATAGAAGAGATGCCTTTATTGTTTAGAGTTCTTTTTCTTTTTTGATTTTGAAATCTTTTTTTTTTTAGATCAAAGGCTGAGACTTCAAAAACGGGAGGCATAATTCTATTGTTTAGAATTCTCTTCTCTTATAATGTTGCACAAATTTGATCAAATATTTACATTTTTATTTTCTCTTTCTTTTGCCAAAAGCTTATTGATTTCAAGTTGTTAGAGATGAATCTATCATTTAGAGTTCTCTTCTCTTGAGGTGTTTAAATCCACGGCCTTGATCAAATATGTATACTTTTTCTTTTCCTCTCTCTTTTTAAAGGCCAAAAGCTTATTGATTGCAAGTCTTGAGAGATGACTCTATTGTTTGGAGCTCTCTTCACTTGGAAGTTTTGAATCCCCGGCTTTGATAAAAAAATATTTCTAGGAGCAAGGCTCAGATTTTGAGATGAATGAGATTACTATCTTTTAGAGTTCTCTTCTTTTCATTTCAAGACAATGGCCAAGTTTGGCCTGACCACGTCTAAGTTTAGAGTAAGCCCCTTTGGGATACCATCTTTCTGAGCCGTAAGTCTTTTTGAAGTTCTCAAGGGCATTTGTCTAACCACTTTAGGGAAAGAATTTTAGACCCTTAGGCTCGGATGAAAGACTTTCTCATTGGTCTCATTCTCTTTGTTTGAAAAGAGAATACTGAATGACTTCATACCCCTATTTTATGTTTTTCCATGGACTTATTTTTCACTTCCGAAACTTTTGTCTTTTTGCTTTTTTTTAGGTACTTCTCTTATAAGACTTCTTCCAGCAAAACAACTTAGCATGGCTATTCTTTCTTGTGAGGATAGTCAGACCATTTCCCATGAAGACGGAAGAGATGTTGATCGGGATGGTTCCAGGTAACCTAAATATCGTCTGGACGGGTAACTACTAGCCAAGACACTTCGAAACATGGAAAGTGATCTGGAAAGGATTTTCTCACAACCAGAGGGTGGTCCTTTCCAAAATCACCATTTAAATGTGGCGAAGGCGGTACAGATCTCCCTATATATCCTCAGTCAGAAAAAAGTTATGTTGATTACATGGATAGAAAGTATACTATTAATATATATTTTAACCGTGATTTGTCCATCATAGCATATAAGTCTGCAGCCTATTCGGATCTTGTCGATGATCCTACTTCACAAGGTTTTGGATGCCAGGCATTTTATTTAGACCATGCAGGATATTAGAAGTTGGATCTGCCATCTTTCATAATCATGGAAGGACTTATAAGAGAGGAAGTTAGGTTCGTGCTCAAGCTCAATTTCCTAGTTCCATGGATCCACATAAAGCTGAGGGAAAAGAGTGTATTCAACTAGAGACTACTATTACCCGTTGTATTGAAAAAAAACTTATTATTATTATTTTGGTCAACTAAATAGATGGGCCTTTCTTTCGAACCATTGGGCTCATATTACTAAGATGGTTGTTTACAAGTTTGGAGCTAAGCAGATGAGTGGGATCCTAGAAGCAATTTTAGCCACACAAAACGAAATTGCCTATGACAAGAATATTTACATTGCTATTGCAAAAGAGGAAGATGCAAAAGTTGTTACATTTAAAAGATTGGACTGAGCATTTTTTGGCTTCCGACACAAGCTCGAGGTACCATGCAGAGGAAGAGTTTCGATTGTAAGTTTTGTCATTCCCAATTTCAAAGCCTAATCGAGAATAATGCTAAAGTGTGGGAAAATGTAATATGTGATTAATTAAATTAAAAAGTAGTATTAGTTGTATAATTCTAAGATCAAAGAAGAAAATTATTAATTAGAAGAGACAAAGAGCTGGCCTACTGCCTCCATCAAACACCTACTACAACCACCTACTATAACCCACCTACTACGGCCACCTTCCACATCCACTTACTATTATTTGACTTCTTGTACCATTTCCAATATATAAATATGATATGAATGTAATACAAAGTATCAAGTTTTCCTAAATTCTATCATAGTATCGGAGCTTAGTTTGGGAATACTGGAAAAAAAAAATTTCAGCCTTCTTTGCTGGAGTCATCCTTGGCCTTCATCGCCTTAGAAGATTTACTGATTGGCCTTCATTGCTGAGATCGAGTCATCGTCGACTATCATTGTTGACGTTCTTTCTTTTCGTCTAAAGGAGCTGTCACCCTCACGACACTATCGTCGCACTATCGTCTTCATTAAGCCACCCTCGAACCATCGAGGCAACATGTCAATAGTATAAAAAACTCCTGCCACCCTCACTGCTCAAGCTGTGAAAGTGATAATTAATCACACTACGGGAGAACTACAAAATATCCAGGTGTACAAATTTAATGGGAATGATTATTTAAAATGGTCACAACTTGTTCGCATCTTTTTGAAGGGAAAAGGATAATTAAGTCATCTTTTAGGAACCGGACCGAAGAAAAGAGATCCGCGGTTTGATGTCGGGGACGATGAAGATTTGATGATTATGGCATGACTGTAGAATATAATGACACCTGAGATCAGTGATATGTGTATGTTCTTGACAAGCGCTGAAGTCATCTGGGATGCTATTCACTAGACATACTCAAAGGCCCTTGATAGAGCTCAAGTATATGAAATAAAAGTCAAGACCGGAACAACAAAATGGGGAAACAAGACACTCACGAAGTATGCCAATATGTTGAAAAGTTTATGGCAAGAACTAGATCACTATCGATGCATCGAGACAAAGTGTCTTGAGGATGCAGTAAACCTAAAGAATTATAACGAAAAGGATCGAGTTTATGATTTTTTAGTTGGTCTCAATGTTGAGTTTGACCAAGTTAGAGTCCAGATACTTAGTGAAGAACTCCCAACTTTGAATGAGACTATCTCTATTATCTGAGCAGAAGAAAGTAGGAGAAGTGTTATGCCTGAACCTCAAAATTTGGAAGGTTCGGCTATGGTAGCTAACAAGGGTAATGATTAAAGGCAAACACTCCTGAATCACAAGTCCTAAATAGTGATAACAGGGTCAACTTATGGTGCACTTATTGCCAGAAGGCAAGGCATACCTGGGAATGGTGTTAGAAACTCCATGGCACGCCATCAACGTCTAGCAAAGAGTGGGGCTACAAAGGAGGACAACAGAGAAGTAACGAGCACAGGCACACTTGTCAACTATACAACCAGTTGAAGAGAAATCTCTGGAGCAAGGAGGATTCAATCAGGATGAGATTAAAAGATTGAAAACTCTGCTTGGAACTCTTGAGAAACCCTCAAGTACCTATTCATTGGCACATTCAGGTAAGTTTCCTATTTCCATTGGATTGAAAGTCTCGGATGAAACCTTTGTTGGTCATTGGGTTGTAGACTCGGGTGCCACTGATCACACGACTCATTCATCACACATATTTAACGCATATAACCCCTGTCCAAGCAATAGGAAAATAGCCACAACTGATGGTTATTTAACCACTATTGCCAGCATAGGAGATGTTCACATTAGTCCCACACTGACACTCAGAAATGTGCTTTATGTTCTAAAGCTGTCCACTAACCTTGTCTCTATACAAAAGCTTACACAAGATCTGTGTTGCCATGTGACCTTTTACCCTACTCACTGTGTATTCCATAACTAAAATTTGGGGAAGACGATTGGACTTGCTAAGGAACAGGACAGGCTATACTACCATGAGACAAAGAGTGATCTTACCAAGTTCCTTATCATTTCTCTTGGAGTACCTCTTTCCAATGAAGAAAAAATTTGGCTTCATTATTGTAGACTTGAGCATCCATCATTTAGAACTCTTAGGATCTTGTTTCTTTCTCTATTTAGGAGATTAGATGTTGGCAATTTTCATTGAGATGTATGCGAACTGGCAATACATAAGCATGTAACCTTTCCAATTACCAATAAAAGAAGTATAGTTCTCTTCCATCTCATCCATAGTGATATTTGGGGTCCTACTATTCCTAATATTTCTGGAGCACGTTGGTTTGTGTCTTGCATCGATGATTGTACTAGAGTCTCTTAGAGTTTCTTACTCAAACACAAATCTGATGTGAATCTAGGTCAGACAATGCTGGAGATTATTTCAATCATCTTAACTCCATACTTTCAATAGGAAGGGATAATCCATGAGTCGTCATGTGTAAACACCCCACAACAAAATGGAGTTGTTGAGAGGAAAAATGGCCACCTACTTGATACAACCATAGCATTTTTGTTTCACAAACCAAGCTCTGATACCATGATAGAATTTAGGAAAGCTTGATACTTTATATTCCATTCACATAACATATTTATACATTAGAAATGGTACAAGAAATCAAATAATAGTAGGATCTCTTTTCTTCGGTTTGGTTCTCAAAAGATGACTTAATCATCTCTAGAGGTTGTCAGGAGCATACACGTATCACTGATCTCAGGTGTCATTGAATTCCACAGCTATGCCATAATCATCGAATCTTCTTTGTCCTAGACGTCAAACCGAGGATCTCCCTTCTTCGGTCCGGTTCCCAAAAGATGACTTAATCATCATTTTTCCTTCAAAAAGGTAGAAATAAGCTGTGACCATTTTAAATAATTCTTTCCATTAAGTTTGTACGCCGTTTGGATATTCTGCAGTTTTCCTGTTGTGTGACTAGTTATCACTTCCTCAGATTGAGCAGTGTTGGTGGCAGGAGTTTATGATACTACTGACATATAGTGATGGTTCGAAGGTGGCTTCATGAAAACGATAGTGTGACGATGGCAATGGCATTGTGAGGCTGACGGCTCCTTTAGCCAAAAAGAAAGAACATCGACAATGACAGTCGGCGATGACTCTTGATCTCGACTATGAAGGTCGATCAACAAATCTTCTCATTCGATGAACGCCGAAGATGACTCCGGCAATGAAGGCCAAAAAAAATTCTTCCCAGTGTTTACAAACGAAGCTTTAATACCATGATAGAATTTAGGAAAGCTTGATACTTTATATTACATTCATCACATATTTATACATTAGAAATAGTACAAGAAGTCAAATAATAGGTGGATGTAGAAGGTGGTTGTAGTAGGTGCTTGATGGAAGTAGTAGGCCAACTCTTTGTCTCTTCTAAGAAATAATTTTCTTCCTTAATCCTAGAATTATACAGCTAATATTACTTCTTAATTTAGCTAATCACATATTACATTTTTTCCACACCGAAGCTAAGTAACAGTTTGGATGATCTATTTATAAAGAATGAGGCAAGTCTAGGCGTCATGTTTTGATGGTTGATGAGTAGCTATGACTAATGACACCAAGCTTACTGCATACATAGCAGGAATGGTTTTGTTGGTGTGTTTTTCCCAATGTGAGTGCCCAATAGACTGATCCTTCTTTATTTTTAGTCTCTGCTCAAATGGCAGTGGGAAACTGTTTTGCCCCTGTCCCGCGATGGTAGCTCATTGGGTTTAAGGAATCATGGGATGTCTTTGCACCAGTGAAAGAAACAAACCTATCCTGCCCACTATTTCTAAGCATGGTATGTGATGCATTGCCTTGTACTACATGGTTCTCCTTCTACTCATCTTGAGGATAGGGAAGCATTTCTAGGGAAAGTGACAAAAAGTTATCCAAGTAGTTTATCTTTGAGACAAGCACACGAGATTATTCATCCTTATGATAGTTGGATGACTGCAGAAACTTCGTTCAAGAGTAAGAGAGGGCGTAAGGCTGATCCTTCATCCTTCTGAATAGTTCTAAAAACAGCTGACTTCAACTTTAACTAACTACTCAAAATTCATCCTAATCAGTCTCTTTTATCATGGTCCAGGATACTTGGAAATGTACATTCAAATTGGGAGGAAAATTGGCTTCGAATATTGAGTTCCTTCCGCACTGCAATAAACGACACTGCTTGGACGGATATTGAGTAGCAAATTTTAGTAGAAATCAACTATTTTAGGAATTAGTGAAGAGGATAGGGCATCAGCTTTATGTCCTACCTTGCATTAAAAAAAGTCACCCCTAGCTTCTAGTTATAAGAGTGACGAAAAATCTCTATTGCTCATTTCAAAGATAAATGCTTTGGAGAAGTTCTTGCTAGTTTCCCTAAATATACTTCTCCATCCAGACGTCGAGCAAGAGAACTGTGCAGTGCAGGGCAGTGCATCACATACTAGGCATAAAAAAAAAGCAAGGTAGGCTTCTGCCTTATGCTTGAGTAAAGACATTCCATGACTCCTAAACCCGTGCATAAACGAGCTACCATTGTGAGGGAGAGGGCAAAGCGCCCATTGCCATTTGAGTTGGGACTAAAAGCAAAGAAGGATCAATCAATTTAAAGCGTTGATTGGGAAAAACACACCAATGGAGTCACACTGCTATCTACCCAACAAGCTTGGTATTACTAGTCATAGCTATCACATCAACAAAGAAAGCATGATGCCTAGGCTCTTCAAATTCTATTATAAATAAGTCATCTAAATTGATTTTGTTAGTTTGAGCCTCATCCTTGCTTGCACTTCAAAGTTGAGAATACAAAAATTGCAATCAAAATTCTTCCTCTGTAAGGCACCCCAAACCTGTGTTCGTGTGAATTTAGGAAAGCCAAAAAAAAAATCTTTGGTCGAATCTTTTAAATCAATGCCTTTTGGACTTCCATCTTTTGCGATAATAAAATAATGAAGAAACAAATCAGCAACAATGTTATAAAGTCTGTGTTTCCCATTCGTAAGCTTGATTAAATCCAACTCCGTATTACAAGAATATATTCTTTTTACATATCTCCGGATCATGTAAAAGCTGAAACATAGGTCATCTCACTTTCGGAAAACCCGAATTCGCAATACAAGTATTCGTGTCAAAACAAAAGGATTCCAAGATAGTAATATAAATATTCTTGTCAAAGACAATTCCTCTTTCCGTGGCCAAAACTGCTTTTAATATGCCACTCCTCAATTTATATCCATACTTGTCAACCACCAACTGGTAAGATGAGCCCAACGATCTAAGTCCATCCATCTATTTGATCAGAATCATAGCAAAAGAAACCTTTTTCTATACAACAAGTAAAGGCAATCTCTATGTGGACATAACCCTCTCCCTCACCCTTCTTAGTATCACCGATACTAGGAAATAAAACTTGATCAACACTCAAATTTTCTCTCTCGTAAATCTTTCCCTTATTATGAAAGCTGGCAAATTCAACCATTGGAAAATTTAGTGCTAAATTTCTTGAATGGTCTAAAAAGAATGTCCGGCATGTAGAACCCTTCAAAGCACAATCATTGGGAAAATTTGAATAACCACATACTCATATGCACTTATGGACAAATCACGGTTAAAGTATATATTTTTAGTATATAGATCTTCCATGTAATTGAAATAAGTTTTTTCTGGCCAAGGAATTCCAAGAAAAGAGGTACCACCATCTCCACATATACATATAATGATGCTAGAAAAGACCACTCTATTTGTGATAAGGGTCATCTCCAAATCACCTTACATCTTCTGCAAGAAAATTCTCTTCTTCAATATTCTTAGCAAGTAATTGCCCGTCTAGACGATATTCATATACCTGGAACCATCTATATCAAAATAGTGGATTGCAACACTTTAAGAGAAGAGAACTCTAAACAATAGAGTCATCCCTAACAACTTGAAAATTAGTAAGCTCTTGGCCTTTGATCTAAAAAAATTCTGAGCTGTTGATTTCAAAACAGAAAGACAAGAGAACTCTAAATAACTGAGTCATCTTTCCTTTTTTTAAAATCTCAGCCTTTGATATGAAAAATGGCTCAAAAACAAGAAGAGAATAGATCTCACCAGATGATTTCAAAATAAAAAGAGAAGAGATCTTTAAATTTCAGCCATTGGTCTATCAAGAAAAAGAGATTTAAGCGGTTGATTTCAAAATAGAAAGAGAAAAGAACTCTAAAAAGTTGAGTTATCTCTTCAATTTTGAAAACACAGCCTTTTATCTCAATATATAAAAAATTACATCCATCTACACCATCATGGCTGTCTATTCCTAAATATACATCTTGGCCATCTGATCAGAATCAAATGACAATATGGACCATCTGAGTCTATGATTCAAGAGGAGGAATGAGGAATTGATTCATCACTGTCCAATCAGAATTGATCTCAGCCATTAGATTCAAAAGAGAGAAGATGAGAGGAAACCCTAGTTTCATCTCTCATCTCCACCGCAAAATAATGACAGATTTGAACCGTCAATCCTCATGCAGACCTAATCCTCTCCTTCCCTTGGCGGCTGCTGCTGCCAAACTCTCTTCTCTTCCTATGTTGTGGCCACTACCGCGGATCAAACAGCACCACAGCCTTCCTACACTCCACCAGGCTCCCTCGCATCACCCTCGCTACCCGAGGGGGCTCTCCTCTTACCCTCATATTCTTCCCCACCTTCTCTCTCTTCTTTTCTTCCTCACCTTGCCATCTCTTTTCTTCCTCACCTCCTCTTCACTCCTGACTCCTTTTCCTTCATCTGTCTCTCCATCTCCACCTGGTAGCTGCCGGACCAAAATGGGGTGCCTTTTTTTCTGCGCAACATCGTTGCTTCCGCCCCCTCCCTCTCGACTGCACCGTTGTTATGCGCCCACAATGGTTGCCTCCGCCTCGACGACAGTCGAGGGTCCACAACCCTCCTCACTCATTCCTTTCTATTGTGTACGTCAGCACAACAGTGGAGCGGGTCTTCTTTCAATCTCCGGGATTATATTTTTTTTGAATAAATCAGGCCCGTTTGGGTAACTGAATATGTAATAGACTGTAATAGGCATAATTAGTGGTCAATTAGGGCCCATCTGGCCAAACTGATGGCGCGGGCCTAGGGAGCTACGCCATCCCTTTTCTTTTATAAGGAGGTCGTCTTCCTTTAGGGTTATGCAATAAAGAATTCAGTTTTCCTTTACCTTTTTTCGTTATTTTACTTCCTGCAGTCAAAGCGATATCTTATGACCCTGTTAAGTCACAGCATTGGTATCAGAGCAGTTGCGATCAACCATGCCTCCTCGCAAGCAACCGGCCATGGCCTTCGAAGTGCCGCCAGTCGCCAAAGCTAGAGGTCGCAAGGGAGGTCTCCAGTCCGAAGGCTGATGTTGATCCCACCCAGACGGCTGTACTATCCCTGATGACTGCGATCCATCAACAACTCAAGGAGCTACAACTTGAGCGGGCTCAAAATCAGACCACGCAATCTGCAACAATGACCACGCAGCCGCCACCATCAGGGGAGTATGGAGCCCCTATCCGACCAAGGGGTTCCCATGTGCTTGGCGGCTTAGTACCAGGCCAATCCGTAGCCGGCATTTGCCATAGCCTATTTCAATCGGTCAAATGCTGTATGGGCCTTGTTAGACCATGAGAAAGCCCCCTTCTTGAGCAAGGACGTGAGGGGTCCATCAATCACCCCATACCGCCCAATAAACCGCTGATAGTACCCCGTGAGGCCCATGATGCCACAGAGGGACTTCACACAGGTGGGCCGTGGCCACGAGAGCATAGTTTCCACCTTCGACAGATCAATGGCCACCCCTTCATGCGAGATGATATGGCCTAAATAATCGATCTGCGCACTGCCAAAAGAGCACTTCGAACACTTCAGAAATAAGTTCTTAGCACGCAGGATGGTAAAGACTGACCTGAGGTTGCAAAGGTGGCCCTCCCAGGATGAGCTATAGATAAGTATGTCATCAAAGAACACTAACACAAACCGGCGGAGAAAAGGACGAAACAGATTGTTGTGGCCGGTGGATTGGTCAGGCCAAATGGCATGACAAGGAACTCATAGTACCTGTCATGAGTCGGAAAGGCCGTCTTGTGGATGCATACGGATCTAGTGATAACCCGAGCGCAAGTCAAGCTTGCTGAAAATCGCAACCCATGCCAATTCATCTAAGAGCTCTTCTATCACTGGGATAGGATACTTATCCTTCACCGTAATCGCGTTGAGCGCATGATAGTCCACACAGAAATGCCATCAACCGTCCTTTTTGCGAACCAGCAGGACCGGAGATGAAAATGAACCAGTGCTAAAACGGATGATACCTGATTGCAACATCTCGTGCACTAACCATTCGATTTCCGCCTTTTGAAAATGAGGATACCAGTAGGGTGGAGCACCGCGCATGATAGGGATGGAATGGTCATGGCTCCGGACTGGAGGAAGGCCAGATGGCTCGGTAAAGATATCTTCATGCTTGGCAAGAAGGTTGAGCATGTCTTCTGGCATGTCCAGTTGACTCACGTCCACTGTAGCCTGTTGCTAGAGGAATAGGCCCTGAGGGGCAAACCGGAAAAGAGAGCAACCCACGTAGACGCACACACTGGCCGACTACCTCGAAGTCCATAGTCAGGTCCCGTAAGTTCCAGACGACATCGCCCAAGTCCTGAAGCCACTGGACGTCTAGCACCACATCAGCGCCCTTCATGGGCAATAGAAATAGATAAGCGATGAAGGAATGTCCTTGAATCATCAACTCGACCTGCGCACACATGCCCACACTCCAGAGGTGTTTGTCGTCCCCAATCAACACGTCAAATGGTTTGGAGTATGAGACATAGCACCCCAAACGCTGCGCCACTTTGCCATTGATAAAGTTGTAGGTCGACCCACTATCGATGAGTACAGCGACCTGTTGGCACTTGAGCTGGCCCTGGACGTGCATAGTTCTAGGAGTGAAGGTACCTGAGAATGCATGGACGGAGATCTCAGGTTGTACATGATCACAGAGGCCTGGTGCCTCCTCTGGCTCAGCCACTTCCTCTTCCTCGGCTTCCTCGATGAGTAAGCTACCCCGGACGGAGTAGCGATGTCCGGGGACAAATTTCTCGTCGCATTTAAAACAGAGGCCCTTGGAATGCCGTTCATCCATCTGGGCTGGCGTCACGCGACGGACAGGAGGTGTAGTAGGCCCTGGCAAAGCTGGCCGGGCGCTGGAGCCGAGACCGATGGCTGGTTGGTATATGGGCGCAGGGCCATCACCCCACGGCCCACTCGTCGCTGGAGAGACAATTTCTTCTCTTCAATCCGTGCATGGCACACCACATCGCGCATAGTATGGCATGGGAAGTGGCGCATCTCATCAACAATCTCTGGTTTTAGCCCACGCTTGAAGGTACCTACGAGGGCCGCCATCGGCCACCCAATTTGGATTCCACGAGGGAGAGAATTGGCTGCGGATTGGTATTGACCCGCCAAGCACATGGGAACCCCCTTGTCGGATAGGGGCTCCATACTCCCCTGATGGTGGCGGCGGCGTGGTCATTGTTGCAGACTGCGTGTCTGATTTTGAGCCCGCTCAAGTTGTAGCTCCTTGAGTTATTGATGGATCGCAGTCATCAAGGATAGTAGAGTCGTCTGGGTGGGATCAGCATCAACCTTCGGACTGGAGACCTCCTTTGCGGCTTCTAGCTCTGGCTTCAGAGGCCATGGCCGGTTGCTTGCGAGGAGGCATGGTCGATCGCAACTGCTCTGATACCAATGTTGTGACCCAGCAGGGTCACAAGGTTCATTAACAGCATGAAGTAAAAGAATAAAAAAAGGTAAAGAAAAATTGAATTCTTTATTGCATAACCCTAGAGGAGGAAGACAACCTCCTTATAAAGGAAAATGGATGGTGCGGCTCCCTAGGTCCGTGCCATCAATTTGGCCAGATGGGCCCTAATTGACCACTAATTATGCATATTACAGTCCATTACATATTTAGTTACCCAAACGGGCCTGATTTATTAAAAAAAAATATAATCCTAGAGATTGAAAGAAGACCCGCTCCACTGTTGTGCTGACGTACACAACACTTTCCTTATCAATTCTTCCTTGAGCTACCACCCGCTCCACCCTCTCCTTCCTCACACCCCAGCCTTCTTCACCGCATCGCCGCTGGCCAGTGTGGATTTTCCAGCGAGGAAGCCCAACAAAAAAGAAGTAATAAACAAAGAAAAGAACAAGGGAAGAGAAAAGAGGGGGAAGACGACTTACTGCCTAAGTTTACTACTAAAGTAAGGAATGAATGCAATGTAAGGGCTTATATAGTAGGGGTAAAATCATATCCTACATTAATTGGGAATTTAGTTGTAAAGTCCCCTTTAAAGTGGGATTAGCTTTTGTTACCACTGAATGAGTTGTAAATTTGTTGGATAGGATTCTAGCAGATTTTGAGGATCAAAATTCTACATCTACCTCTCACAAATATTAAATTCTAAAAAACAAGACTTTTGGCAGAAAAATTGGAAGTTATAGCTGGCTACGTGACTTTAACAAAATCACAGTATTCAAGGGTGAAATGACAATGTTCAATTTCAATGTTAGAAAACCAAGAGGCACTCGTCTGCTCCCTGAGTTCAACAAATGTGGGAAGTATTCACAGGTGAAAGTGACCTTTTTTACCCTTGATAACTTCAGATGGAACTTTGACATTCAACTCCCACTACAGCTTCCTTCTTACCTAGTTTTCCAACTAACAAAGGCTCTAACTTTATCCAAAAAGGCCTAACTATGTCCAGAATTATGGGTATCATGAGCCAGAAATGCTAAAATTGAATCCATCACAACTTGTTGTTATTGATTGCTATTAAGGAATGCCCTAAAATTGAATTAACATTCACAATTCACAATACGAGTAAGAATATATTCTAATTAATACTAAAGTAAAAAATCATTGCTATCCATCTCAAAAGTGTAGTTCTTATAATCTTCATACACAACTCATCTTCAATTTTCCCCTAATTCTAGTCTTCTCTTTGATGTAAGCAATTGTTCCCTGATTAATAAAAGCTAACAAACCATAAGTTATTGCACTTCAATCCCGAAGTTCTAATCTACCTTCACAATCAAAAGAAGGGCTTTGCCTTGGATCAGTTCAATTAACCTAGTTACAGAAATAGTGTTTTTAACACACAAATAACTCATACTAGTTGGTATCAGTTTCGAAGATTTAGCTCATTAGACCATCACAAAAAAGATGAATATTGTTCTTCTTTTGCTTCAAGGATAACAAGTACCTTTTTCAGCCATTTTGAGTATCATATTGATTACTTTGACTGCATAACGCATACACCATCCATTAAACACGAGCCCAGCCTTAAGCATCCAGTAATCATAATAAAATAAATTATAAAGCAAGTAAAAGCATAAGAAAAACAAGAAGACAAGTAGTATCAGTTTCTTGTGTTTCTTTTAGACTAAACACATTCAGACGAACAAATTATTGGAAACGTCTGACCTTGAGAATCCGGCGGCGATCGTCGTTCGGGAGGAGGGCGAGGTGGCGAGCGAGGGGCAGGAGGCGTCGGCGAAGTTCAGGAGCCACGGGGACCCCGGAGATCGCCAGGAGGCCCGGCCCCGAAGGGCCTAGGGCTTCCATTACCGACTTGGCCGCGCCATACAGCCTCTCCGCCTCTTCTTCCGTGAAAGAGGACGAGGACGAGGACGGCGAAGAGAGGAGGAGAAGGTCGGAGAAATGTAGCTGGTAGGGTTCGAGTATCTCCAAAGCCTCCTCAGCTGCCGCTTCACCTTCACCCGCCGCCATTGGCTTTCTCTTCCCAGTCGATTCGAGCTCCTCCTGCAATGCAATACGTCTTTTATATCGGCCGATACGCATTTACGACACGACCCAAACCGATATCGTGTAATAGAGTTCCGAGGCCCAAGATGGAACAAGGCAGGCCACCCATCTAGTAGTAGTCCATATTGCATTAGAGTCCATCTAGCGTGACCCATTTTTAATACCAGATTAAAGCACCAAGGCCATACCGATGTAAGAGTCCACATTGCATTAGACTCCATCTAGCGTGACCCAGTTTTTTAATACCAGATTAAAGCACCTTAATCTGGTATTGAAAAGTGATCACCAAAACATTTCCCTTAGTAGAGAGAGTAGGGGCCCGAAAGAAAGAAAGCTTTGTTGCTCTGATCATTCTTCCTCGGGGAGGAGAAGTTGTTGACAAAATTTCAACGTAAAATCACAAGAGTGTGAAGAAGAATCTGGAGGCTTTGAATTTGTGTGGGACGCAGCTGATTGATGCGGACGGTGGATTCAACGTGGACGGCCTTGACCGATTCATGTAGAAGGTACTGCCCGCAAAGGGACTGCCTCTCCTTTTTTTTCGTTTTTCCTTTCTGTTTGATTGTATGAGCATCGAGGAATGCGCACAGAATTGGGTTACTAAAGAATTCAACTCTCAATTGGGTTAAAGAAATGCCCGTAGAGTATACTCCTTGTGTCCCACTTTTATTGTCTGGATGAGATATCCAAAATGAACTTCATTTTTGGAATTTTAAACTCCTGTCCATAGAGTATACTCCTTGTGTCCCAGGCAACGTATTACTTTGTATGCATTATATTTTGAAATATTGGAATCAATAACTTGTGAACAAGGTTCTGGAGATAAGAACTGCATGTTATATATAATCAAATTATGAATGTGTCATATTGATGGTTTAGTCTCTATAAAACATTGAGTTAGAGTTATTGATGCATAATTTGCAATCTGCAGGGAAGAGCACACTTTTGAACCATCTCTTTGGTACCAGATTTAAGAAAATGGATGCGTTTAGGGGGAGGTAGGCTTTTCTTTTGTAATTAAGGGGCCGTTTGGGGCGTGATTAAAAGCAAAACATCCAGTATGGATGTTTTGCTACACTGTAGCATCGGGATATTTTATATATCCAGCTGAAACACCTCAGGACATGTTTCAGCTGGATATAAAAATCCACCTCGATGCTATAGTTTTTATCCAGAATCCAGTCTGGATGTTTTGCAATAATCACGCCCCAAACGGCCCCTAATACTCCCTCCATTCCAAATTACTGTGTACATTCAGAAAAAAGTTCGTTTTTATTAGATCGTGGAGCCCACATCAGGTCACGTGACCTTTCCCAAACCTGGATGTACTCCTTTCGGCTCGCCCAGAACCTCGCCGACGCCGCGATGCCGAACACAATGTGTTGCAGCCCGGTAGGGGCGTCGGCTGGAGGACAAGTCTTTTTTACCAGGTCTCACCTTCTCCGCCACGACGACGGGGAGGATAGCGGAGGAGGACGACGGAGATGGACAGGAGGAGGAGGGGTATTAGTGTAGGTGGTGGCGGTGGTAGAGGAACTCCCAGAGAGCGTCGTGGCGGTAGATGCAGGCGGCGGAGGCGAGGGAGCGAGCGTCGTGGCAGGAGAGCACTTCCATTACCAAGTCTGGATGGTCATTTATGTTGAAGCCGACGAACCTCTCCTCTTGCTGTTGCTGCTGCTTCCTCTGCTTCTTGCTACTGCCATTAAAGACCTTTCCTTTGCTTTGCTTCTTCTATGAGGAGACTTCTTCTCAGCCTCTACATTGCTCTCCCTCTTCCTCATAAGGGAGTGCAGGTGGACAGAAGAGGCTAGCTAGCTGGGGGGGGGGGCTAGGCTTAAGGTAGGTATGGATGGAAGGAAGGAGGTGTTTCAGATGTAATGGGGGAGAAGAGAAGTCAGGGGAGATTTGACTTGCGGGAGGGGAGGAGGGAATGGTGGGGTGGAACGGGGATCGAGGGGAGGTAGCATTCCAAACAGCTGGTTCGAGCCATTTCCTCCATAAATGCCCACGCAGAATTGTTCTCACTTCTCACGTGACAAATTTAAAATATACACAGTATTTTGGAATAGGGAGAATTTCCAAATGTACACAGTAATTTGGAACGGAGGGAGTACATTTTTTTGGTGATCTATCATTGAGCTCAGTTACTTTCAAAATTGTTACATTCAGCTATATTCTGCCTTATTGGATTGAGTTTACAGGAACCTGTTAGTAATGGGTGTTAGTTGTAACCCATAATTGGGTATTAAAGAGAGTGAACTAACCCATGTTTAAAACCCACTTACTATGAGATGAATGAGTGAATTGGGTGAAGGATGAATAGTCCCACATCCACACCAAGGATGGGTTGTGGATGGTATATAAGGCTCAAGATTGGCCTTATAAGTTAGGCCCAAGGGCCACCCCACTTTTGTGGGGGAGAGAGATGTTGGACCCATGCACCTAGGTGGGCTAACCCACACGCGCGCGCGCGCGCCGCCGCCGCCGCCGCCGTCCGTCCGTCCGGCCGGCCGGCTCGGCCGGCTCGGCTCGGTTCGGTTCGGTTCGCACGCGCGGCCGGCCGGGTTGGGTTGGGTTGGGTTGGGTTGGGTCAACAAGAAAATATTATTTTGGGACAAATTTATTGGTTTGGTTTTCTATTCATTTTTGGTTCAACCAAAACGGGTCCGTTTTATTATGACCGTTAACGGACGGACGCGTCCGTTTAACGGGAAAGGGTTTCAACGGGCTTTAACGGGAAACGGTGTGGTTTCAACGTGTTTTAACGGGATTTCTATAAAAGCTTGGAAAACGGGTTTTTCTGAATAGAATTTTTCCTGCATCTTCTTCTTCCTCCTCTTCTCATTCTGTGAAAGCATTGCATACTTGTGGTTCGCTGCGCGTATTGTTTGGAGTGCTCCTACAATACGTGGTTGATCGTCTTATTCTGGGAGGCAGACGCCCAAGAGTCCTAAGCACCGTAGGGAGGGCGAATTCTGTCTTAAGGACAAAGTGTTTCGCTTGATTCTATCATAAACTCTTCTACAGTTTTATCATCTTTGCAAAGGTACACAGATATTTTCCTTAATACAGTAGCAGTAAAGTAATTTTAATAACAATCTTAAGACAGAATACTTACTGTTTTTTATGATTACTGTACTGTACTGTAATATACTGTCATTTGTACTGTAATTACTGTGTATTTTACTAAGATAATCTTCTGTGGTTTGCAAAAGTTACAGAAATGGCTACTGATGGTTCGGTACTGATTCCCACTCCGGTGAATGCTCCTGTTCAAGTTAAAGGGGAGAAACCAGAAAAATTCAATGGTGTGGATTTCAAGAGATGGCAACAGAAAATGTTGTTCTATCTTACCACGCTGAATTTGGCCCGATTCCTTAAAGAGGAAGTACCCGTTCTCATTGAGGAGAAACGGGAAGATAAAACGGCTGTTGCGGCAGTAGATGCATGGAAACATGCAGATTTCTTATGCCGAAATTATATCCTTAACGGATTGGACAACACATTATATAATGTGTACAGTTCGATGACAAGTGCTAAGGCACTGTGGGAGTCTTTAGACAAGAAGTACAAAACAGAAGATGCTGGAACGAAGAAATTCGTGGTTGGCAAATTTTTGGACTTCAAAATGGTGGATTCTAAGACTGTGATCAATCAAGTTCAAGATCTCCAGGTTATCCTGCATGAAATTCATGCAGAAGACATGACTTTAAGTGAGTCTTTCCAAGTGGCAGCAATAATTGAGAAACTACCACCATCCTGGAAGGATTTCAAGAATTACTTAAAGCATAAGAGGAAGGAGATGAACTTGGAAGATCTGATTGTGAGGTTAAGGATTGAAGAGGACAACCGTTCTTCTGAAAAGAAAACCGGGGGTCATGGCATGGAGGCCAAAGTTAATGTTGTGGAACAAGGGCAGAAAAGTAATGGCTTCACCAACAAAAAGAGGAAGCATCCTGGAGGTCAATCAAACAATGACTCCAACAACACCAAGTTCAAGGGCAAGTGCTATGTGTGTGACAAAATGGGCCATAAGGCTAAGGATTGTTACAAATGCAAGAAACAAGATGGTTTCATGAAGAAGAAGAAGGCACAAGCCCACATGACCGAAGTGGAGAATCTCTCCAACAATGTGCATGACATCAACCTTTCTGCTGTGATTTCGGAAGTGAATATGGTCACTAACGATAGAGAATGGTGGGTGGATACTGGGGCTACCCGTCATGTGTGCTCAAACAGGAGGATGTTCTCCACTTATCACTCCGTGGAAAATGGTGAACAACTGTTTATGAGCAACTCTTCTACTGCCAAAGTTGAAGGAATTGGAAAGGTGGTGCTTCAGATGACTTCGGGCAAGGAACTCATGCTCAACAATGTGATGCATGTGCCAGAAATTCGAAAGAATTTAGTGTCTGGA
The DNA here is from genome assembly GCA_039654745.1 of Houttuynia cordata. Lineage (NCBI taxonomy): Eukaryota > Viridiplantae > Streptophyta > Magnoliopsida > Piperales > Saururaceae > Houttuynia > Houttuynia cordata. The sequence continues at coordinate 43,415,423 of CM077505.1, read as the reverse complement.
TCATTGCTGAGCAAGAATGGCTTCAAGTTGGTGTTTGAATCGGATAAATTTGTTTTGACTAAGGGTGGGATGTACGTGGGAAAAGGGTATCTGAATGAAGGGCTTTTCAAGCTCAATGTATTACCTAATGTAACTGGTTTTAATGTTATGAATGAGAATGCTTCTTCCTCTTATATGATTGAGTCATGTGATGTGTGGCATGGTAGATTAGGACATGTTAATTATGACGCATTACGTAGATTGATTAATATGGAATATCTGCCTAAATTTAATATTGACTTTAATCATAAATGTGAAACTTGTGTGGAATCTAAATTAACAAGGAAATCATTCCAAAGTGTTGAAAGATGTACTGAACCTCTTGAGTTAATTCATAGCGATGTCTGTGACTTAAAACTTGTTCAAACAAGAGGAGGTAAAAAGTACTTTATTACATTTATTGACGATTGCACTCGTTATTGTTATGTGTACTTGATGAGAAGTAAAGATGAGGCTATAAACATGTTTATATTATATAAAACAGAGGTTGAGAATCAACTTGGCAAGAAAATAAAAGTTCTAAGAAGTGATAGAGGTGGGGAATATGAATCACCTTTTGGTGAATTCTGTTCACAACATGGTATTATACACCAAACCACAGCACCTTATTCACCTCAGCAAAATGGAGTTGCTGAACGGAAAAATAGAACTTTAAAAGAAATGATGAATGCCATGTTAATAAGTTCTGGGTTACCTCAGAACATGTGGGGGGAAGCTTTGCTTTCAGCCAATTATATTCTCAACAAAATACCTCATAAGAAAACCTTGCAGACACCATATGAGTTATGGAAAGGTCGAAAGTCTTCCTACAACTTCTTAAAAGTGTGGGGGTGTCTAGCAAAAGTGGCGGTCCCTAATCCCAAGAGGATTAAAATTGGACCAAAGACCATTGATTGCGTATTTATTGGTTATGCCAATAATAGCAGTGCATATCGATTTCTTGTTTATAAATCGGATATTCCTGATATAAATGTCAATACAGTGATTGAATCAAGGAATGCTTCGTTTTTTGAACATAATTTTCCGTGGAATTCTACACAAAATGAAAGTTCTCTTAAAAGAACTTTGGATGTTGCAAGAGACACCAGTGAAGACCAAGAGGGAGAAGATGATGAACCTAGACGTAGTAAACGTGCTAGAACATCAAAATCCTTTGGTCCAGATTTTCTAACTTATTTGTTAGAAAATGAGCCTCAAAGCTTTAAGGAAGCTATGTCCTCTCCTGAAGCACAATATTGGAAGGAGGCTGTAAAAAGTGAAATTGAATCCATTATGCAAAATCACACTTGGGAGTTAGTAGATCTACCTCCAGGGAGTAAACCTCTCGGATACAAGTGGATCTTCAAGAGGAAGATGAAGGCTGATGGATCAATTGACAAATATAAAGCAAGACTTGTTATCAAAGGATACAAGCAAAAGGAAGGTCAAGATTATTTTGATACATACTCACCAGTCACAAGAATAACTTCCATTAGGATGTTAATCGCTATGGCTGCTTTGTATAATCTTGAAATACATCAAATGGATGTAAAAACAGCATTCTTGAATGGTGACTTGAATGAGGAAATATATATGGAACAACCTGAAGGGTTTGTTGTACCGGGTCAAGAAAACAAAGTGTGCAAACTTGTTAAGTCTCTCTATGGGCTTAAACAAGCACCTAAGCAATGGCATGAAAAATTTGACAAAATGATGATGTCAAATGGATTCAAAATCAATGAATGTGACAAATGTGTTTATGTCAAAGCTAGACCTGAAGGCTATGTTATTGTATGCCTCTATGTGGATGATATGCTCATTATTGGTAGCAATGATAATATCATTAAAGCTACTAAGAGGATGTTAAACAAACAGTTTGACATGAAGGATATGGGTGTTGCAGATGTTATACTAGGGATGAAAATCACTAGAACATCTGATGGATATGTATTATCTCAATCTCATTACATTACAAAAATTCTAGACAAGTTTAATGAGAATGATAATCGTCCAGCGAGAACACCTGTGGATGTGACATTGCATTTAAGCAAAAACACAGGTGAGAGCATATCACAACTCCAATATTCACAAATTATTGGAAGTCTCATGTACCTCATGAATTGTACGAGACCGGACATTGCGTACTCAGTAAGTAAACTGAGTAGATATAATAGCAATCCAGGGGAAGATCACTGGAAGGCTCTAGTCAGGGTTCTTAGATATCTAAGATATACCTTGGACTATGGACTGCACTATACAAGGTATCCAGCAGTACTAGAGGGATACTGTGATGCAAATTGGATATCTGATACTAGAGACTCAAAATCCACAAGTGGATATGTCTTTACTCTTGGAGGTGCAGCAGTGTCTTGGAAATCTTCTAAACAAACGTGCATTGCAAGATCCACAATGGAATCAGAATTCATTGCACTTGATAAAGCAGGCGAAGAAGCTGAATGGCTTCGTCATTTTTTAGAAGATATTCCAATGTGGGGGAAACCTGTGCCACCTATATGTATCTATTGTGATAGTCAATCTGCTATAGGAAGAGCACAAAGTAACTTGTATAATGGTAAGTCTCGACATATACGTCGGAGGCATAATACCATAAAACAATTGCTCTCTAGTGGAATAATTTCCATTGAGTATGTTCGGTCAAAAGAAAATATTGCGGATCCGCTTACAAAGGGTTTGACCAAAGAACAAGTGAGCAATTCATCGAGGGGAATGGGCTTGAAGCCTATACATTAAGAATCACCATAATGGCAACCCAACCTAGTTGACTGGAGATCCCAAGATCTAGGTTCAAAAGGGACAACTGAATTGTGGGGGATTCAAGGGGAATCACTATGGAGATAAAATCTCGTTCCCATTCCTATGATAAGATAGTGATGCCTGCTGAATGAATCAGGATAAGCTTTGCTTTTAATGGTTCTCATAGCTTGACTTAGATCAAGTGGGGTATTGCAGGATGCTCCTAATGAGAATCACCTATATGAGTGGGAAGGGGCCACTTCTATGAGGATTTTAAGGCTAAATCTTCTAGAGCACTCATGAAAACCAGGTTTGTTCGGGGCCAAAATGAACAAAGTCATGAGAACCACAGTGTGTCTGAGAAGTGATTGTGTGACTTCTATTGTCTTGGTTTACACAAACAGCTGAACAGTTCAAGACATCACGTTCACTGATTAGCCAGTAAACCCGATAGTCTTCACAAGGGAAGGTTCAAAGCCGAAAGCTACCTCTCCCCCGTGCATGATCTTCTCAATATTTGCTTTCACAAGTTTTCTGCATAGTTTTTTGCATAATTATCCAGCCAATTCTCATTCATGTGGGGGATTGTTAGTAATGGGTGTTAGTTGTAACCCATAATTGGGTATTAAAGAGAGTGAACTAACCCATGTTTAAAACCCACTTACTATGAGATGAATGAGTGAATTGGGTGAAGGATGAATAGTCCCACATCCACACCAAGGATGGGTTGTGGATGGTATATAAGGCTCAAGATTGGCCTTATAAGTTAGGCCCAAGGGCCACCCCACTTTTGTGGGGGAGAGAGATGTTGGACCCATGCACCTAGGTGGGCTAACCCACACGCGCGCGCGCGCCGCCGCCGTCCGTCCGTCCGGCCGGCCGGCTCGGCTCGGCTCGGTTCGGTTCGGTTCGCACGCGCGGCCGGCCGGGCCGGGTCGGGTCGGGTCGGGTCGGGTCGGGTCGGGTCGGGTTGGGTTGGGTTGGGTTGGGTTGGGTTGGGTTGGGTTGGGTCAACAAGAAAATATTATTTTGGGACAAATTTATTGGTTTGGTTTTCTATTCATTTTTGGTTCAACCAAAACGGGTCCGTTTTATTATGACCGTTAACGGACGGACGCGTCCGTTTAACGGGAAAGGGTTTCAACGGGCTTTAACGGGAAACGGTGTGGTTTCAACGTGTTTTAACGGGATTTCTATAAAAGCTTGGAAAACGGGTTTTTCTGAATAGAATTTTTCCTGCATCTTCTTCTTCCTCCTCTTCTCATTCTGTGAAAGCATTGCATACTTGTGGTTCGCTGCGCGTATTGTTTGGAGTGCTCCTACAATACGTGGTTGATCGTCTTATTCTGGGAGGCAGACGCCCAAGAGTCCTAAGCACCGTAGGGAGGGCGAATTCTGTCTTAAGGACAAAGTGTTTCGCTTGATTCGATCATAAACTCTTCTACAGTTTTATCATCTTTGCAAAGGTACACAGATATTTTCCTTAATACAGTAGCAGTAAAGTAATTTTAATAACAGAACCAAACCACCGAAGGCATATGGATAGGAAGATGTGCTAGTATTGAACCATGCACATTAGCCATGGATTTAGAGGGCACCGACGGTAGGGAAAGAGGAGAGGTGAGTTCCTTCTGCGGCTTTGCTTTTTGTTTGTAAACTTGTTTCCTTTTTCTTATTTCTGCTCTCTTAAGAAAATATCATTCAGTGCAAGATATTGAGAAAACTTCGACACATGAGTTGTTCTGGTGTCTTGGAAATATATGGTTGCCAAAGCTTTAACGTTGAGATGCCATCACAAACAACTCCATATTTCAATTATTTTGGAGTCAGAGATATAGACACAGATTCTACCTTCTTCCATTTTGGTTCTTTATAGCCCATTGCCACTTGCAACTCATACATCATTAAGTTTGTCTCAAACAACTTCCATGCTCTTCTTGGCCTTCCTCCCTTAAATCTCAGAGCTTGAATAAGCGACTGGTCACATCTTCTTATAGCTGATGTTGGTGATCTCCCTTGCACATGAGCAAACTATCATTTCAATTCCAATTTGTGAAACTTCTGTATGTCTAAATCCTCGTTAATGCCATAGTGGTGACTGGTGATTACTTGTCAAAGCTTCGCTTTGTATGGTTCTTATTCCCAAGTAATAAATGAAACAAAGTGGATATTCCATGTAATGATGAAACTTCCATTTGCAACTCAAATTTTTTAAACTTCCCAAGGAGTAAGTTTTTTTTCTAAGTTTTGACAAATTTGAGTGTCTCAGCTCGTCTTCATAGATGGTGTCAGATGCTTCAATCTAAAACTTTGTCGTGTCAAAATAATTGATTCAAGAACAAGTGGAAGCCAACCTCCTCTAGTTTTTCCCTTTATTTGACATTTCTCGAGAACAATCTTTTTCAAACAAATCCATATATGTTATATGACATTTTTCTATGTTCATACATTCATTATATTATCTCTGCAAACTTATTTATGTGATAAGAGTCAGTTTATGATGTTTAAATTAGCTGAGAAAATTTGCATAACTTATAACTATTAAATAAAAACTGCTTGGAGTTTTGCTAGAGAATAATCATACTCATAATCATAATCAAGTAGCGCCTTTTCTGATATTGAAGCACATGCTGCATCTGTCCGCACAGCAAAGCTATCTGAACCGGTTTCTGAATACGAGGTTTCAGACAGACTATTAGAGCAATTATTTTGTAAGGTCAAAATAATTTGTAGGAAGTTCTGGTACTTGGCCATAAGGTCAATATATTTTTAGGAAGTTCTGGTACCTGGCCTTTGATCAAGGGGGGTTCTTTTCAAACGATAATTCTATAGCTTTATAATCGGCCACATTTTTTATGATGTTGCCTCTTTCTTTGGTAACGGAAACCAAGTGAACCATGTACTGAATTGTTCCTCATTTTTTCCTGTTAGCAATACTAATAAGTTTAATCAGTTGAGCAACAGAGAGCGTTTTTAATGTAAAACCTATATGCAATAGTAATATCAATCGCTCTTGCTGAACCAGTAGAGTCCCTACTTATGCAGCTGGACAAGAGACACGGGCCTCTACAAGAAAGCTTCTTAAAAATGAAACGGATCTTGCAGTATCAGGGTTTCCAAGTCATATTTCAAGTTTTGAATTGGACACGTCAACATCAGATAACATTGTGAAAAATCTTACTAATATAAGGGCCGTGGTTGAGAAAAAGGCTAGATAAGAATCTAGGAAGGTTTTGATAAATATGAAGGGCAGGTTCACATTTGTCTTCGTATTAGCTTCAGTAATTATTTTTCCTGAATAATCTTTCTGTTTTGTTTACTTTTGTGGGCATGGACTTAGAATGAACTTGTGAGTTTATATATAATCTAAATTCGGGATTCTTTTCAAATTTTTGGACGTGTTTAGCCGTGATAATGAATCTATGCCAAGAATGTGGACAGATGATATCCGAGTAATTACAAAGATGCCTATTGATGGAGGTGGTATATGCTTAATCCAGAAATTAGCAAGAGATGAGAGTAAAAAGAAGAAGAAGGGGGGCCGGAGCCGAGCAAGGGGAGCCGAAGCTCGAGTAGGGGGTGGCCGAAGGCCGAGAGACGAACGGGAAAACCCTTTAATTCATCTCCAAAAATTACTTATTACAATAGCTTACAGGCCTTATATAGTAGAGCCTGAATTACATAAAGAGACCAAACTAACCCTATTACATAAAAAAGACCAAACTAACTCTAATACTCAAATAATGCTTATTAACTTATCATTCTGCATCATTCTCCCCGACCAACAAGGACTCTCCTCCGGAGAGTCAAAGATGAGGTACTGCCTTGAGAAGCAATGGAGCAACACATATGTCATAATCAGGTCGACCAGTCCACCAGAATAATTATTTTTGAATACCACTCCCACAAGAGGGAATAAACTGAGAATCAAAGTTGGGCACAATTGGGTCAAGCGGTGAGGAAAATGGGTGTAGCGTATGTATGGAAGGTGGAATGGGATAGCTAGAGGTGTTGGGTAAAGGTGGAGGAGGGGGCCAAGGATCCTTAGGTAGGGAAGTGACATGCAAGCCAATAACGTAATCGTGATTGGGGAATGGGATAGGAACAAAGGGTAGTCAATATGAAGGTTGAAATAGGTATCAGGAATGTTGATTGGCTCCTTTATGTGGATGACTAGGGCATCGAAAAATAGGGCAGGAATGTGTGGCCATGGTAATAGAGGCAATTTTGGTGAACCCAATATGAAAATTGAAGTGGGCAGTGACACACCACTCGCAGTGGATTGTCGAGGTTTTTCTTCTAAATGTGGATGTGCTGTGATTAGGGGCATGGGGACTATGATTGGGATTGCTTCTATTGGTGTGGGTGTTGTCAGTAGGGGTGGAGCTAACTGAACAGCTGATGGTCCACGTGCTTGGTCTGATGGTGGTGGTGAACATGTTGATGAAACCGACTGATGAAATGGCAGTGGAGATTGTGGTTGATGTGAAGAAACAATAGCAGGTTGGACTTCATCTTCCATGGATGCTGCAACTTGTCGACTAGAACGCAATGTCTCTATCATCTTGTCAAAGTGCTTGTCAGAGGTCTTTTGCAATTCATGTAAATTGTGTTGCATAGAATAAAGTGTATCCAGAATACCCTCTAATCGACAGTGAATCTCCTCATCAGACTCCAACATGCTAGCTACATGAGATGTAGGCGGTTGTCGAACGAGATCGGTACCTCTTGAATCGTGAAGACGAGTTCGGGGCCTTGTTAGAGAGGCAGGAGTGGGTTGAAAATCCTCAAAATACTCATCATGTACATTGCATTGGTATGGTCTCTTGAATCGTGAAGACGAGTTCGGGGCCTTGTTAGAGAGGCAGGAGTGGGTTAAAAATCCTCAAAATACTCATCATGTACATTGCATTGGTATGGTCTCCTTGCTTGTTCAGTTGCGAAAGGATAATTATAATCAACTCTAGCTCGACGGCTTCTTGAATTATCCCATAAAGACTCCATGTATGATCAACAATCCAATGAAAGAAGTGGCAAAATAGAACAACTGACGTCGGACGGCAGCTGAGATAAGGACTGATGAAGCACGGGTTGGTCTGATAAAATAATTCCGGTTCGGTTCGGTTGGAAATAAGGACCGGTCTGAATGCACTAGTCTAGGCTGGGCTGGGTTGTACTGCAGGAGCCGGTTGTTTGAACCACTGACCGGGTCGATGTCGAGGTCCTCTCCAACGAATGACAGTGGGTGGTCTAAAGCAGGCAGCAAGACTTGCCTTCTGAAGAAGATCGTTGCCGTTGCGAATCTGTAGGAACGCAGCCAGAACTATGGATACTGGGATCTTCTCCAGCTGGTCGGCTCGCCTATTTTGGAAGGCCGTCTGGCGTGTGCGAGGATGCGCCGAGATTTCCGGAGCCGGCGGCCAAGCAGAGATGCCGTTCTGGTCGGAGGGTTGTTGTTGGTCGAGTCGCCGTTGAAGACGAAGTCGCCAAAAGTAGAATGTCCGGTCACCGGCGTTGGCGATGGCCGTCACCGGCTAATGGCCGCGACCAACGCCGGAGTCTGTTTTGTAGTAGCATAAGGCGCGAGACGAGGTCGACGTTTCCGGAGTCTGACTTGTCGATGGGGTCGTTCTTCTCTTCGTATGCGACGGGTGGGGGACAGAGGCAGGCCTGATTAGCCGCAACCGACGCCGGAGGCTGTTCGAGCGTGACGACGAGGGGAGACGGAAGGTCTGTTTCTTCGAGCCACCCAGATTCTAAAAAGATCTCATATTTAGCACGAAAGATCGAATCTTTGGCACAATCCGGAGGTGGAAGATCCGGAGGCACCGCCTTTACCGCCTACCGGTCTCCCGCGGAAAGGTTTCGACTTTGGCACCGCCACTGGCTCTGATGCCGGAGGAGACAACTGCGAGGTCTAAGTGGAGCAGGAGGAGGTTGAGCGACGGCGGTGGAGAGGCAGCGTTCTCTGCTCGAGCTGACGAAGAGCAGAAAGGTGGACTGGCGGCCGAGGGCAGACTTAGGACCGACGGCGAAGTTTGACAGCGGTCTGGGCTCGGCGATCACGATCGACGGCGAGGTCGATGGTGGACAGTGGACTCGAGACAGACAAAAGGCTGGCGTTGTCAGAAAGGAAAAGGGCTCTTCCACTCCTTCCGCTCCCTTTCTTTCAACGATGGTCAGCAGCCTGAGAAGATGCCGTCGAACGGGGATCTGGACAGGCAGATCGAGCAGCTGATGGAGTAAGTATCTGTCGGGAGGGGAGATGGGCGCGTTTTGGTTTGTTCCTGTCCCTCAATACTTCCAAAGGATCCTTGGATGAGACGAGGCAGTGGAGCGCGTACGGACTTGCTAAGCTCTGATACCAAATGATGGAGGTGGTATATGCTTAATCCAGAAATTAGCAAGAGATGAGAGTAAAAAGAAGAAGAAGGGGGGGCCGGAGCCGAGCAAGGGGAGCCGAAGCTCGAGTAGGGGGTGGCCGAAGGCCGAGACACGAACGGGAAAACCCTTTAATTCATCTCCAAAAATTACTTATTACAATAGCTTACAGGCCTTATATAGTAGAGCCTGAATTATATAAAGAGACCAAACTAACCCTATTACATAAAAAAGACCAAACTAACTCTAATACTCAAATAATGCTTATTAACTTATCATTCTGCATCACCTATGCTGCGGTATTTGTTTTTTCATTTCTGGGGGGGTTACATTTTTGTTTTGTTAACATCTGAGATTAACACTCATGTATCGACCTAGATAAGAAGTTAATAATAGAAATAGTCATATATAGTATCAATAATCACAATAATAATAGTATAAACAACAACTTAGAATAGAAAATTAAAATTCGCCGTGGGAGACCGTAGACTATGGGCAGTGTAAAAGAGTGCCGGCAGGTTATTTTCTGCGGCATAGGCCACAAATGCTGTCATTTCACTGGGCATCACCGGCTTGCCCTTTCACTGCATTTGTGGCATCTGGTGTCAACCACGGATGGAGCGTTGCAAGACAGACGCCAGGTAGCAAATTGAAGGCCTGCCCATTGGATTAATTAGAATCACTTCCTCGCTACTATCACTGCTAGAGTTGATTACTCATTCTGATGGATGATTGGGAGGGGATGAAAAATGTTAAGAAGGTATTTCTACTGCTACTGCTACTATGCTACTGATAGCAGGGATGGCTTTTTTTCAGGGAAACAAGAAGAAAGAAAATATCTGACAACTTGTTTAAGAAGGACATCATTGGGAGGGGATGAAAAGAGTTAAGAAGTTGGCCAGATACGAGAAAATCAGAAGAAATGGCAGCAAGTGAAAGAAAGGCCATATAGCATTGAAGTAAAATGACTTTTTTCAACGGTTGTTATATGTTTCATTAACTTATTTTTCTCTCAAATCCTCAACGCCTTATACATTATCTGAAAAGATAATTTACATTTTTTTTTGTAAGAAAGGTGTTCAAGTCTTTAGGACCCGACTAGAAGGGGCAGGGCAACCAGCCTCTTTGAGCACTATATCCTGCCGCCAATCCCCTCGGGTATGTACAAGGCCCACCCATCATACGCACCGAGTAAATCGGGATGTAATCCCGGGTGGGTGAAAACTAAATTTCAAGATCAGAAAATATGACAAGGATAGCCATGTTTGGAAAAAAAGGGCTTTTTCATTTCTTAAATTTATTATATTTATCTAATAACAACTCTAGAATCCAAAACTTGGACCAGGTTTGACCAGATCACCGAAGGCTGATTAAGTTGTTAGTATTACTGCTGCATAAAACGGTGCACTTTTTTACTATAGTGATTATGTTGTATCACCTACTATAATCCTCCAATACTCCTTTAGCTATTTGTTGCGCCTGCCATGATGCCTGATCTGCAAACTCTTCATCATGGTTCTACAACATGGCATTTTTATAAATTATGGTGAACCTGTTTTGAGACTTGTTGGAATATTGGTGACCCTAATATTATGTTGTAGGCACTAAAGCTTCTGTCAGTAATGGCTGCCATCCAGTTAGATGAGAAAATATCAGATAAGATTTTAAATATTCTGTTTTCTCTTATGGAGGGATCTGATTCCCCTTCAACATCTATGGAGAAGAGCATAAAAGCTCCACCAGATCTGCTAGCTTCAACCACATGGGAAGAGGTAAAGTAACACAGCCATTGGTTTTTTAAATTTGAATAACAGAAAGGTTTCAACTATTGGTCCTTAAATTCTAATAACAGAAAGGTTTAACCTTTTAGCCTATTCTTTTCCAACCAGATTCCGCCAAATGATACGTAGATTGCACCAGTTCAATGTAGATCGATGTGGAAAAATTCAAAGTAGCAGCAGAGTACATAGTTGCTCAAGCTGTTTCTGCACAGGCATGCTTCTTTCTGTTACTTTATATTTCTCCCATATAAAAATCTTCTACTCTCTTACCACATTCTTTTTTGCATTTCATATCTTTTTCTGATTATCAATTGGATAGATTGGCATTTATATTTCTGATTTGTATTAAGTTATATGGTGTTATGTCATTGGGTTAACTGCAAAAGAAATTGTCAGGTACGAAGTTAGTCAACTGCAAATTCTTATACAGGCACATGTTTATACTTAGCGCAGCAAAGAAAACCCAATCTGGACCATTTAGATTAAATTTGGGCTGGAGAGAGAGAGAGAGAGCACCCAATATCTTTTCAAGGGAGCCTTGTTTCAGTTTCTTTAAATTTGGGTGGTGCGTCAGTTTTACCCGTCAAGAAAAAATATACTCCCACTGTCCTGTTTTAGTGCACCATATGGTCAATTAAAGTGGATTTTGAGCCTCTTCTTCCTCCCATTACTTGGGGTTTCCACCATCCAATAGAAATCAACATTTCTTCAGATGAAGCATCTAAAACAGGACGGATGGAGTACTGTTTATTGCAGCAAAAGAGAGTACTTGTATAAGATGCCTAAAGGTCAGGATCCTTAGATAACTTTAAATTCGGGAAAGTTACATCATCATTTCTAGGTAATGAAAGTTGGTTGTTTTTAAAGCATATCCTCAGTTATCAAGAAGGAAATTTTACTTGTACAGTAGTTGAACTCTCCTGAATCCTTAATTTTATGTTACATCTAGATTTAGTACCCAATTTTTTTTTTTTTTTGGCATTGATTCTTTAAAAACTGGTGCATCTATGAGAAGTAACTTCCTTTTTCGAAGTTTATTTTTGACAAACCTTTCCAGAAAGTCAGTGTTACTTCCATTGATGTCTTGACCACTAACATTGCCTCCGATTAACTGTCAAAATTGTTAGAGCAATTTTTTTTTCCTTTTAGCATTAATCCTTAAGAACTGTTGCTTCTATGAACAGTTACTTCCTTTTTTGAAGTTTATTTTCACAAGCCTTTCAAAGCAGTCAGTATTACTACCATAGATATTTTGATCATTAACATTGTCTACTGTTAACTGTAAAAAATGTGTGTATTTCAGTCCATTTAGAACCAAAGATGATGATGATGTTTCTCCTGATGATTTCTTTACTGCAGCGAGCGGGTATATTTTCTATTTGATCAAGATTTCTTCCTACCATCATGTATCTCCATGTAAAAGCAGACTGGTTTTCATTGTTACCAGCTTTGTGATAGAAGATGGCTATATTAATATTTCATGTGCAACCATCATGTCATGAAGCCAATCCACATATTTGGAAAGGTGTATGATAAATATGATGACATTGAATCTTCTTATCATCGTCCCCTCTTCAGAGAATTGCGTCAGGAAGGGCATCCGGCATAAAAACTTTGCCACTATGTTTCTTTGTATGGATTTTGTACTATTTTAATTCCGATAAGAGTCAAACGTGGTATATAATCCATGCCGCTGACCCAGATAGCTGGGATAAGGCATATGATGATGATGATGATGATCATGCATCTCCATAGACAGCATGACAGGTAAAGGCAAAGGCATGATAATCCCAGACACTCAACATCAGTTGAAGCATTCAACTCCCAGAATTTCCAGAGACATGTGGAAGGAAGAACGTCGATAACAGATTCTTTTCCTGAATCATATTCTCCTACTTCTTTACATGGCTCTTTATCCGAGGTTGGAACTGAGTGTTCAGGTTCACTGATACAAAGACAGGCTAGCAATACAGAAAAAGTTGTTCACACTGACTTAGCGTGAATGTTCTATAGGTCAAATCTTTTCACGATGAATTTTGATGCAAAAGGAATGAGAAGTTAAGAAATGAGCAAGTAATTGCTGCTTTGATAGATGCGAGGCTAGGGGTAAAGCAACTGTTGATTTGATGACCACTCATTTTATTATAGATAGATGACATATGCAACAAAATGGGAGCAAAGCCTCTCTCAAGGAAATTTTCAGATGCTGAAACAATAGTATCATTGGAATAGATACACAAATAGCTTTAAATACAAGAAGTCAGGGAGGTGGATTTGTACGAATGGAGAGAAAAAAAGAAAGATTGAAGCAAAAATCTTTTCTGGAGATATCTATTTTCTTAGAGAGGCAAATAAAATCTCTCGGCATAGAAGCATCTTGATACCACCAGTAACTGAAAAACGAAAGAAAAAAAATTGAAGGAATAAAATAAAAATTTAATTGGATCTATGTCCAATGGATTACACCCATCAAGAAAAAGTATTTTTGTTTCGGTTCAACCATAGTTTTTAAAACCGGACCGGCCGGTCCGGCCGCGGTTAACCGGTCCGGTTCATCCGGTTCCGCCCGGTTCGTTGAACCGGGCGGTTGACCGAACCGGACCGGTCCGGATTATTTTAACAATTTTTTTTTGAAAAAATTGTTGCAAGAGGGGGATTCGAACCTCCCCTTAAGATACTTAACCACTTGAGCTACACTTGTTTTGATGTTAGTGTTATACAAATTATATATTTATCATATATTTACTACTCCTCTCACCTAAACCGGGTCACACCGGTTTGACCCCGGTTTGACCGCGGTCAAACCCCGGTCTGACCGGACCGGCCATCAATCCGGTTCGATGGCCGGTCCGGTTTTGAAAACCTTGGGTTCAACCCATCGTCACATATGTAATAGCAGATGGCATACATTTAAAAATAGGGGAATTTATATAATAAATCATAAAAAAAAATTATGAAATGACACACTGTAGCAAATAATTGCAAAATAGGATATCTGACAAGGGCGCGGGTTTACTTTTTTTTAAAACCAAACCAAACCAAACCAAACCGAGAGGCGTCAGTTGAACCGACGCCTCTCGGTTAAAAGAGAAAGGCGTCGGTTCAACTGACGCCTTAACAGAACAGTACTGACGCCTTAACAGAACAGAGGCGTCGGTTGAACCGACGTCTTTTACTGCCTTTGTTATTTTTCGTCCCATTTTAAATAGGTCGTCACTTCAACGATACATATCTCTCTCATTTTTAACTCATTTTCACTCATTTTTTTTCATTCTTCTTTATTTTTAGTGCTCTTTCTAGTCATTATGATATCACAAAGATGTTGAGCCATCACATACCATTTATCGTAGTTTTTGTAGTATTTTTTTCGATAAATAGTATGCGATGGATCAACATCTTTGCGATATCATTATGACCAGAAAGATCACTAAAAATAAGGAAGAATAAAAAAATGGGCAAAAATGGATGAAGAATGAGAGAGATATGCATCATTGAAGTTATCACCCCTTTAAAATGGGACAGATTTGTTTTAGTGGGACAAATTTCAATGATGCATATCTCACTCATTCTTCATCCATTTTCGCCTATTTTTTTCATTCTTTCTTATTTTTAGTGCTCTTTCTAGTCATAATGATATCACAAAGATGTTGATCCATCGCATACTATTTATCGAAAAAAATACTACATAAACTACGATAAATGGTATGTGATTGCTCAACATCTTTGTGATATCATAATGACTAGAAAGAGCACTAAAAATAAGGAAGAATGAAAAAAAATGAGTGAAAATGGGTTAGAAATGAGAGAGATATGTATCGTTGAAGTGACGACCTATTTAAAATGGGACGAAAAATGACAAAGGCAGTCAACCGACGCCTCTGTTAAGGCGTCAGTTAAACCGACGCCTTTCTCTTTTAACCGAGCGGCGTCGGTTGGTTTGGTTTTAAAAAAAAAACCATGCAAGCGCCCGTGCCACGCGGGCGCTTGCGTGGCTTGTCAGATACCCTATTTTGCAATTACTTGCTATAGTGTGTCATTTTCATAAATTTTTTTATAATTTATTATATTATTTTCCTTTAAAAATATGTTTCCCCCAAGATTTTTTGCAAAAACGGGATAATGTGCAACTCCGAGTTGTCAATTATATATACTTTATGGAAAGGGCAAACCAATTTGAGGAATTTCTAACGCAAGTATTCAATTAGTTCGGACTTGTTTAGTATTGAATTGGGACCAAGACAAAAATGGTTTTATCGAATTTCATGCTTCCCTTCTTGAAGGACATATGATCTTATTCGAGATTTCATAAGAATTGACTTAGTAAAGCCGGGCTTTTTACATATTACCTGGCGCCAAGTATGGTTTTATCATATTACCTGGTTTTTCTCGTGACTTCTCATATGACCTGGAATCGGCACCTAGAGTACCAAAAATGCCCTTCTTTTACGTTTTTTATGCATTTTGTATCCGAAATGCTTCATTCTTCCCAAAATTAACGATTTATAGGATCATCAAGTTGGGGAAGAAGATATTCCGGCAAAGATCCATCCATAATCGCAGTTCAAACCATCGTCGGTGCCGTCCAACCCGAAAAAAAAAATTTCATGCCAAAAAACTGTAAAAACAGCGGGAAAGACGAAAAAAAATCTATGATGAATGGATTTTGATGTAAGAGCAGTGGGAAAGCCCTCCCAACTACAAAAATTAAGATCTACATGTAAAGAAACACATATAAAGATCACCCATTGGTGTTCGACTGCTCCTGGACATGAAATAAAAGGATAAAAATGGACAAAAACGTGAAATACTCGTCGGCGAGCGACAAGTTCTATTTATATATCTTTCTGTGATACTAATGAGGTGGAAGAGGAGGAAAAATAAAGAAGAACGAAAAAAAAAGGGCAAAAACGGATAAAAAATGAGCAAGTTATGACATTTTGAAGATTGTCATTTATCGTGTTGTCGACGACACGACTTGAATCCAAGTCGTGTTATATGCAACACGACTTAAATTCAAGTCGTGTTGCATATAACACGACTTGGATTCAAGTCGTGTTGCATAGTACACGACTTGAATCAAGTCGTGTCGTCGACAATCTTCAAAAAGTCAATCTTCAAAATGTCATAACTTGCTCATTTTTTATCCGTTTTTGCCCATTTTTTTTGTTCTTCCTTATTTTTCCTCCTCTTCTACCTCATTAGTATCAGAGAAAGATATAGGATGGAAAAAGAAGAAAAAATAAAAAGAAAGAAGAAAGTGAAATGATAAAAATGGGTAAAAGCGTAAAATACTCGTCGGCGAGCGACATGTTCCATTTATATATTTTTCTGTGATACTAATGAGGTGGAAGAGGAGGAAAAATAAGGAAGAACGAAAAAAAAATGGGCAAAAACGGATAAAAAATGAGCAAGTTATGACATTTTGAAGATTGTCATTTATCGTGTTGTCGACGACACGACTTGAATCCAAGTCGTGTTGCATAGTACACGACTTGAATCAAGTCGTGTCGTCGACAACACGATAAATTACAATCTTCAAAATGTCATAACTTGCTCATTTTTTAACCGTTTTTGCCCATTTTTTTTTCGTTCTTCCTTATTTTTCCTCCTCTTCCACCTCATTAGTATCACAGAAAGATATATAAATGGAACATGTCGCTCGCCGACAAGTATTTTACGCTTTTACTTATTTTTATCATTTTACTTTCTTCTTTTTTATTATTTTTTCTTCTTTTTCCATCCTATATCTTTCTGTGATACTAATGAGGTGGAAGAGGAGGAAAAATAAGGAAGAACAAAAAAAATGGGCAAAAAACGGATAAAAAATGAGCAAGTTATGATATTTTGAAGATTGACATTTTGAAGATTGTCGACGACACGACTTGATTCAAGTCGTGTACTATGCAACACGACTTGAATCCAATTCGTGTTATATGCAACACGACTTGAATCAAATCGTGTCGTCGACAACACGATAAATGACAATCTTCAAAATGTCATAACTTGCTCATTTTTTATCCGTTTTTGCCCATTTTTTTTTCGTTCTTCCTTATTTTTCCTCCTCTTCCACCTCATTAGTATCACAGAAAGATATATAAATAGAACTTGTCACTCGCCGACGAGTATTTCACATTTTTGCCCATTTTTATCCTTTTATTTCATGTCCAGGAGCAGTCGAACACCAATGGGTGATCTTTATATGTGTTTCTTTATATGTAGATCTTAATTTTTGTAGTTGGGAGGGCTTTCCCACTGCTCTTACATCAAAATCCATTCATCATAGATTTTTTTTCGTCTTTCCCGCTGTTTTTACAGTTTTTTGGCATGAAATTTTTTTTTTCGGGTTGGACGGCGCCGGCGATGGTTTGAACTGCGATTATGGATGGATCTTTGCCGGAATATCTTCTTCCCCAACTTGATGATCCTGTAAATCGTTAATTTTGGGAAGAATGAAGCATTTCGGATACAAAATGCATAAAAAATGTAAAAGAAGGGCATTTTCGGTACTCTAGGTGCCGATTCGAGGTCATATGAGAAGTCACGAGAAAAACCAGGTAATATGATAAAACCATACTTGGCGTCAGGTAATATGTAAAAAGCCCAGTAAAGCCCCCCATTTTGTATACCGAAAAAAGAAATGATATGGCAGGCTACAGACTCAATCCCGTTTATGGATCAGAATAGAAATCCTTATTCAATCACTTAACATCAAGAAACTATTCGTAAAAAAATCCCAATCTTTTCGAACTTTGTCGTCATCTAATTGTTCTCTAACTGGTTCATTCAATGGTCTGATGGAGATTTCGATTAGAATTCCTTGGGTCCTTCAAAGCATTATAGTTTCTTCACGTGCTTTGCATGACCAGAGTAATCAAATTCATTTACAGGTTGTGTCAGAAAGGGCATCTCACATGAGATAATGTGTCACTACGTACACCTCATCCCCCAATACTTGGGATACCCGACATGGGTTCCATACCATAGTTAGATCATGAGAGGGATCTGATTGTACAAAATCCATGCAAAGAACCATACTAGTCTATAATACCAATTCTTATAAAACAAATCTATCAGACTATCACCACATCGGCTCTTACTTGACTACTAAAAGCAAAGGACGCCGATACGTTAGTCTTTGAAACATAAAGATATCTGTCCCGCCCATCATTTCCACAGGACACAATGGAAGAGCAGCCCGTTAATGGAGGCATGCCTCTCAACTTCCCACCTCTCTAACCCACCGACCCACTAAGGCACCAAAGCTCCAACTAAGTCCACACCCTTGTTAATACCTCCACCACCTTCATCGTCGTCACTCTCATCCTCTCCCTCGTTCTCCTCTGAAAGACCAGCAATGTTGTTTGTGGTCACCCACAGCTTATTTTACCACGGCCTCATGGCCTCACACTGCCAATTCCCACTGCAGGATGGCTGGTCGTGGCCACCTGCGACTGCTATATGAGTTAATTTAAAACTCTTTCCTAGTTAGGAAAGCAGGTTAGCTCATGATGGAACTTTTTTTTCAAAGAGGGGTGTCCGAATCCTTAGGGGCAATCGACCTCTTAGAGCACCATATCCCACCGCCAGGGGCATACAAGGGCCACCCATCATCCATCACACCCACATCCCCTTGTCATGCTTGAACTTAATATAAGATCTACGAAGCCACAAAATAAATTCTTTATCGTCATGTTAGTTTCTGCACGCTTGAGAGTCTGGCAAGTGGCAACACTTGTTTTGCCTAATAAAGGTGCCTTGACAATTCGTGTGCACCACCCAGACTACTTTCTACCGTATAAGCACTAGAAAGTAGGGGTGTTCACGGACACGGACGGACATGGACAACCATCCATCTGTGTCCGTCCGTAATTAAAGGGTGTGTTCAGTCCGTCCATGTCCGTGGCTGTCCATTAAAAAATTATCAGTGTCCGTCCATGTCCGTCCGTAGTTGTCCGTGGACATTCGTGGACACTTTTAGTAGAAATGAACTGAGAATTCGTTTCAATCATTGAGAATTTGTTATCATTCTTTCACATAGATGAGAGGAGGGTTCCAGACAGACAGCTTCGGTTTTTTCGCCATTAGACCTAGATCTGAGCTCAGTCATGGCGTCCTTATTTCCTACGCTCAAGTTTTTTGTCAGTAAGGTTCCTTCACTCGTTACTGGATGTGTTCATTTTCTTGGTAATTCTTGGATATCCTTGGCTAATTGGCTTTGTTTTGGCTAATTTGATGACGTTTGTCAGATTTGATTTGAATTTAATTAATCGACTGGAGTACACATTTGGGGTCCAGCTCGACGGGCCCACATATCGACCACCTTATGAAGGGCAGCAAGGAGTTGCCTATCAGATCGATGATACACATGCTTACGTATACGTTTACCTATTAGTTTACCTATTCTGCTATTCAGTAGCTGGATTACGAAATATAATTGAGTTGACAGCTGAACGTACATGTAAAGCGTGTGTGCCGTCGATCCTGAGATGGGCAGATCCCTGGAGCTGCCAGGGACACCCAATAATGTCCGATCCTGCTTCAATTCCCTGTGTCCGCGGGGTTGCCCCTCGCCGAGCATTTTGTAACCGCTTGGGGGCTGTTTACCAGGAACAAATTTGCACGGAAATCATGAAAACCAATTTGACGACTGGGCTGGTTATAATCGGAAAACAAAATCAATTATATAATAAACGAGACAAAGAGGGTTTAACATACTCAAGCCTAAAATTCGATGCTCAAGAAATGATTTGTATTTCTCCAACTAATCGACAGGTTGACTAATTACTGGTCATTCAATTGGTAACACATTTAGTCACCAGCATTACTGTGATTGTGAGTTGGAGTTGGAAATCTCCATTTGATATCTTTCCATGTGCTCTGCCCATCAGTTAACTCTTTTACTACTGAAGCAACTTTGTTAGAATCCACTCGAACCTGCTCCTTAGAATCCCTATCCCGTATTGTGACAGAATTTGTTGAATCTACTGTGATGGCAAAGGGCACACCAAGTTCATCTGTTCTAGCATATCTTTTACCGATAGATGTACCTGCAAAATAACATCCAATTTCAGCGTTTGACATGGATAAAACATTGTTTTTAGCAAAATTTTAATTGCGAACATGCAGACCACACCTCTGAACAAGGATATTAGGAATTCAGAACATAAATGAGCTAATCTATAGATGATAAATCTGAAAATTTCATCTATGACAAGCTCCATTGTTTCTAATCAAAACCCACAGCAACAACCCGAAATCATAGATAAAAAAGTACTCAAACACAAATATAAGAAAAATACAAGATAAAAGGACAATCAGTCAGCCTAAAAAATTTAGCATGCATAACACATACATGTTACATCTATCAGTCGTTGTACTTAGTTCTGTCAGGGTTTTGTATGAAAACAATATTTGAAATGTCATGGCACAATGAAGTCATTTTCTTACACCAAGAATTACTACAAAAAATCATGAGGAATGGTTACCTCGACTGTCCCTCAATGACAAGTATTTTATCAACCAGCAGTGCATGAATCTTTAAATCAACAATTATTTATGCACAACAAGAACAATTATATGTTAAAGAGACATTTACCTTAAACATCCCTCCACCAAAATTATCCTATCACAGTGTTTCACCCACTAGTGATATTTCACAACAAAATTAACTATAATGTACTCCACTAATATCTAGCTTCCATGAAGAAGCTGCAACCAGAAGAGGAGCAACATAGCTAGTTGTGTCAAAAGTAAGCTGCCTCCAATAACTGGATCCTGCAGATATCAATAGGCCCATTTTTCTGTGTCATACAACAAATAACTAGCCCTTTTTTTGGGATTCGAAAACAAATTAAAGAGTGTAAATGCATGACCAACCAGGACAGTCCTAGGTTTAAGCACATCATTTATCCTAGGTCTCATGATAATATGAATTAACTGATGACATTCAAATAAAAACTAAGCCAATGGTTATATGAACGAATCAAGCTCTAATGACAACATAAAATTTCAAATAATAAATGAAATATTTAGCAAAATTACCTCATTCTTCAACAATAAATTCTTCATGATTGTCTCATAGTCAAAAATACTTGAATCAACAACTTCGTTGTCACCTTCCAATGACAAACATTCATAGATATCAATATACAACACAATAAGTTATTATTAAAATAAAACACAACAAAAAATATAATGAACATTACAATCAACTTTAGCTCTCAACCAACTTTGAGAGCAAATCAACCTTTTCACCGTCTCCGTGCTTAAAGAGCTCCTTCATGGGTTAATTGTTTTTCCACCCGTGCTAAAAACCGACTCCGATGCCACGGTGGATATAGGAATAGCTAACACATCTCTCGCAATTTGGCTTAAAATATGATACTTTGGGGTGTACTTTTTCCACCATATCAAGGCATTGAAGGTATTCCCGCCTAACTCGCATATAAGAGGCTCTTCTAGATATGACTCATACTCCCTTTTGTCTTTTGGCTGACAAATTATTTCCACGTACTTATTAAACCTTTTTGCAAAAGCATCACCACATCCACCACTATTAATTGCTTGTTTCTCACTAGTTATAGCTTGACTACTTGCAATCATATTATCAAAATCACTTGAACTTGACAATGACGTATATTCATCAAAAAGTTTTTTCAAAGCCTTGCAAACTTCATCAACTTTCATTTGACCCACAATTTCACCATACAACTCCATATAATAGCACTTAATCACTTGCATTTTATATCTAGGATCAAATATTGTAGCTAAAGCTAACACCATTAAAAGGTCATCCCAATATTTCCCATATTTCTCCACCATCTTGGATGCCATGGAAGACTTGAACTTGTTACTATCATGACATCATTCTTTCAATTTGAGCTTTAATTCACAAATCCCTCCAAAGAACAAGGTTTGAAGTAGGATATTTGGTGCCAGAGAAGAGTTCGGTTAATTCATAAAACACTCTTAAAGATTCATTAACCACCCTCATATTTTCCCACTCTTCATTTGAAGGCAAAAACACATAGTTATGATCTAATGACTTCATACGAACAAACACATCTTTGAATTCCAATGCAACGTTTAACATCAAATGCGTTGAATTCCAATGGGTCACAACATCATTAACCAATTTTTTCTTGGGCACCTTGAGTTGGTCGGCATGCTTGTAGAAATTTTTTAACCTTTGAGGTGAAGAGTTTACATATTTCACACTTTGTCGTATCTTAGCTACAACTTCTCCAACCAAACTCAATCCATATTGAACAATCAAATTAAGAATATGTGTAGTGCAACGGACATGAAATAGACCACCATCAAATACAAGATATCCTTTATATAAAAGATTATCTCTCAATTCACGAATAGCAACATCATTTGCACTGCAATTATCCAAGGCAACACTAAAGAGCTTCCTCTCAATATTCCATTCAACATATTTTTCATAAACTTGTTTTGAAATCTCATGACCGGTGTGACTATCAATCTCGCAAAAGCTAAGTGTACGACTTTGCAATCTCTACTCCTCATCAATATAATGAGCCGTCATGGCTATGTAGGAAATAGTTTGACAAGATGTCCATATGTCACTTGTCAAACTAATTCGACTCTCAACCTTCTCTAATGTGTCAACGGTCTCCTTCTTCAATTCATCATAAATCTTATGACATTCTCTCGCAATGGTTGTGCGACTCACAAACTTGAATTCGAGACACATATTTCGAACCCATTTCCTAAGGGCAACATGGTTAACAATATTAAAAGGATATTCATGCAAGATTATTGCCTCACAAAAATCTCTTCTACTTCTTTCTTGGTTGAATACAAAAGACTCAATCGAACAACTTCCATCAACTTTTTTCTCACCGAATACTAATTGTTGTTGTCCTTTAACTTGAGACTTTCTTTTTTCCACCATGTATTTAGTGCAATCTTTTTCTATATGCCTGCTAATTGATTGGTGCCAACTTTTGTAGTGTTCACTTCTATATTTTTGCCACAATAATTACAAATTGCATTTATAATAGGATCCCCATTCTTATTTTTCCCCTCAACCTTCTTATAGTGTTCCACCATTTACTTCTAAATCTCTTTGAGGGTTTGGCCACATTAGATTGTGTTGGTCTTGTCTTCCTTTTTTCTGGCGATACACCACTCGATTCCACATCAATTTCACAAGGAGCATCCACACTTGAAGTAGAATCCTTTATTGTTTCACTATCAATAACACTTTTTCCTCTATCACCCATTATCACTAAACAAGAAGAAACACAATATATAAGATGCAATCACTCAAAATAAACTACAATAGAGTGCATAGATAGGACCAATCATTTTCAACTCAGCTAGCCTCCGTATATGCCACATAAACTACGCATTTTTCAGCAGACAAATATGTCAACAAAAACAGAATTATAAATTCCAAGAGCTTAAGCATCCGTCCGAATGACTACATTTCAATATAAATGGAATCATCCAAGGCATCAGCAATTACCCTTGAGCACATCATGCAATTAACACAAATACATAATTATAAGTTGAGAACAAAATTATCTAGGAGGATAGTTACACATGGCTAGTAGTTGTTTAAACAATAAACTTTCTTCCATATTCAAATAGACAAGATACTACCCTTTATGCAATTAAATTCGATCTAGTTGACTAGGAGGCAAATTTCAGAGATATACTAGGAGTATCAGCTAAAAATCGATCATTTTGAAATGGAGCAATCAATACCCACCAAAGTTATCGAATTTATCAAGCGCCCCGACGAATCAAACGAGGGAGGCAAAGAGGACGGCAAAAAAAAAAAGAAATTGGGGGTACCTGAGGAGGAGCATCGTCGTTGGAGGAGGAGCTACCAAAAATGACCTTGGACTGCCCTAAGGTGGCGGCGACCTTGGACTGTGAACGGAGAGGAGAGGAGACCGAGGCGGAGGCGAGGCGACTAGTGAGGCAACTAGCGAGGCGAAGGAGGCGAGGCGAAGGTGGAGGAGAGGTGAGGCGAGGCAAAGGTCGAGGAGAGGTGAGGCAAGGCGGAGGCGAGGGCACGGGAGGAGAGGTGAGGCGAAGGCGAAGGCGGAGGAGAGGTGAGGCGAGGCGGAGGCGAGGAGAAGGCGGAGGAGAGGTAAGGCGAGGCGAAGGCGGAGGCGGAGGAGAGGTGAGGCGAGGCGGAGCAGAGGTGAGGAGAGGCGGAGGCGACGCAGGGCGACTGGCGAGGCCGAGGCAGAGGCGCTAAGGCATGGGAGGACGAGGGAGATCGAGGTCGGGGAGGAAGGAGAGTCAGGTTATAAGGGAACGGACACGGACGTCCCGCGAACACGGACAAGCTTTTGTCCGTGTCCGTAATACCCCATTAGAACGGACAGAAAGTGCTTGTCCGTGTCCGGTCTGTAGTCCATATGGACCGTCCGTTAAATAATAGACGAACATAGACACAGACGGACCAATGGACACGGACGTCCCGTGAACACCCCTACTAGAAAGGACGCAAAATAAGCAGCAACGGAGCTTTCTTTCCAAAATTTAAAAGCCTATTGACTGATAAACGCCCATCATTCATATTACGCCTAAGCTAATGCCCAAGTGTGAAGCAATACATGATACACTACTACTACAACTACTACTACAATTACGACTGCTACTACGGCTACTATTGAACATTCATCACTCGCTTACTATGGCCTTTCTTTGAGGCTCTGGCCAACCAGATGGCCGTCTCCCTGGGAGATACCTTCCCAGGTCCAAATGGTTTCAAAAGCACCCCAAGCTCCTCAATCCTCTCCTGCTGCAGCAACTGGGCGCTAAACTCCAGCAGGCCCTCCAGTGCCTCTGCCCTCTGCTGGAATGACGAGGTATCAAACCGCCGCAGGCGAGAGTCGGAGGAACTCCGGCTGGAAGTGCCATCTCCAGTCAAGTTCCTGTCTGAACCATCACTCAAACCTTCATCCCGGAAAATCTGTACAGTGCACATGTCTTTCGTGATCGTCCGGTCCCCATAATGTGGTGAAGGGATAGATGACCTCCGGCTGATTGGAAGGAGAGGTTCCTCAGTTGAGGTCAGCGGGAACTCGGCTATTTTATCTATTCGTGGAGCATTAACTGAAACATCCGGGGAGTTCATTCCATTAAGTATGCTGGAATTATGCCTGTATGTTTCCAGAGTTGAATATCTAGCTGGCAAGGGAAGAGATGCCCTCCGAGATGGGCGACTTAATTTCTCAGCTGGAGTATGAGACATTGGTAAGCTGCATCATAAAATAAAGTAAAAAGGAGAACATAAGTACAAACTAGTTCCACATACTTAAAGATAGGAAATCCATGTTGCAGATTTAATTGAGACTTGCATCTTTCAAATTCAATCAGGTTGCTAGTTCAAAGTAGCTTATTAACTCCTAGGACAAGTATAAAAGAAACAAAAATGTAGTGGCTAAAGACTGAAAAAGAATGTCTTCTAACATTAGTCATGAATGTGCAATCGGCTTTAGATCAGTTTCTAAGACAAGTACATGATTCTATGTTCATCACAACTTCAAAATTTGTTATGTTGCCAACTTAATTGCGACATATCTATGAATGAGGCTTCATAATCATGAAAAAACGGACAATAAAGAAAAACTACAAAAAACAGTCCCGATCAAAATGTGAGCTATTCTAGAGGATGATTGGAACTTGCCTCATTTAAATGTCTAATACCAATGAATTTCTAGATGACTAGAATTTTCTCTGTGCATGTACATGAGTTCAAAAGAACTAAAGCAGATACATTGCAATTCTAAACAAACGATCATGTCCAATCAATGAAAACTGACATACCGAGTCACGATACCGGCCAGTAGTAATCCTTTTAGTTGGTTCTGTCTGTCTTATTGGAGTTGCAGAAACTTTAGCTGGTGTCAATTTTGGGGTTTTTGCCACACTTGAGAACTTTGAATTAACAGGTCTATGTAGGTTGGCTTCCTCAACCTGGCTACCTCCAACAGACAGTTCAGCAATTTTCTGTTTCAAACAATCAAAAGACTCCTGTATTCTTCTGGTTGAACTTATAGAATTATGGTTGCTTCCAAGACTACCAGGAGTTAAGTATCTTTCATTACTAAATGATTGTCGTTTCACCTGAGCTTTGCATACAGACGATTCTTCCGGATATGAATATCTCGGTTTCCTGACAAAGTCATTTGCAGGCAAATGAACTGGAAAAGAGTTTCGTAAGGGGCCGGTTTTTAAATGGACCTTGAGGAGATAAGGTTGAAGATGTGGATGTCGCAAAAGCTCAGCTACCTGAGATAAAAAACACGTATTTGAGAGAGAAAGGGAGAGAGAGAGAGAGAAGCTTTAGTCTTTGTAAGAGAGAAGTATACATACACTGGGCCGATGTTCTGGACTTTTTCTAAGCATGCTCTTAATGAGACCTCGACTGAATATAGAAAAAAGAAACGTGTTAAAAAAGGCTTGTCAATATGTAGTCAAAGGTTCCAAGCATATGGTTCTGAACTTACAATGCACCAGAATATGAGCTTGGCAACGGGGCTACAATAGATTTGTTTATTTTGTTTATGAGAGCCTGCATATCCTGTTCATAAAGCATACAAAAACATACACATTATGTATCATATCGGCATCATACACATTATATGTCGTAAGCAAAGAATATATTCTATTATTGCTGTGAGTATGACCAATGTAATTGGACATATGACAAAAACTCTTGAACCTAAGTCAGTCAACAGATGTTCATCTGTACCAGAATTTTTCAAAACTCCATGGGCATGCACAAGAGTTACTTAAATATTCAGGCAAAGTTAATCAAACACTATTTATTCAGTCATTCTTCTCTACATGAAGCTACAAACAACTTGCAATTTTTTAGGACAAAATTTTAGTCAACATTTGAACAGCATGAACCATGCAATTTTTTTTGCATCTTACAGGTGCTGAGATTCTTTCAATATATGTCAAACATGCTGAGAACAAATAAAATAGCTCTAATCTCACAGAAAACAGTTGATAATGACATGAAAAATCAATCAGTGCATGTTATCTCCGCCACCAGCTGAAAAACCATTTAAAAAAGACAAAAAATTGTGAAATATTGTACTTACAAATGCTTTAAATGCAGGTCGAAGTGCAGTCATTTCATATATACAGCATCCTGCAAGTATGCATTTACAATTAAGCAATCAGATATACAATATCAATCGCAGCACATACATATAGCTCAAACTGAAAATTAATTAACCACTACCTTAAATAAAAATTCAAACACATGCCAACAAAACATTGTTAACAATTGTCAATAATGACAGCAGAAAACAGAATAAAAAATGGAAAACAAGTAAATACTCACGTCTCATCAACAGTTTTAGGAAAAGTTTACCTAGAGACCAAACGTCAGATTTTGAACCATAAGGTATATCAGCAAGAAGTTCAGGACACATATAACTGGGAGTTCCAACAACCTGTAACACAAAACAGGCTCATGAGCAAGACAAAATATTAATTCAATAACAAGGAAAATCATTAGCATGAGGAACCTATGCTTACTGAAGAAGCAAGCTCATCGGAAGTCAACATTTTAGCCAGTCCAAAATCACCTGTCGGAAAGTCATTTTAGAATATTTAAGATTGTCAAGCCAATGGATTGTACAAACATTCGGAGGACATGAAATAATTATGTACTTGCAATATGAATAGGAAACTTTCTCAGGAATGTAACTCTGTAGAAAAACAGAAATAGGTAAATTACCAAGTCGAATGTTTTGATCTCTTGTCAAAAAAATGTTTGAACACTGGCCCAATAAAAAAATAAATTGTTAGTATTGTGAATTATGCGTTAATCTAACAAAGACAATATCAAATTTGTTACCTCTACACTTTACTGACCTTTACATCTCGATGAAGAATGTGATTTATGTGTAGATAGTCAAGAGCCAGTAGGAGTTGAACCAGCCACAAGCAAAGTTTCTGCACAATCAGAGTATTGCACTTTGAAACATATGCATCTAAACCAAACTAACAAATGCCTCATCAACAAAAACAAAACAAACACAAGTATGTAGATTATGTTGAATTGGCATAGCAACCTCTTCCGAAAAGTGAACTCCATTGGCCTTTTTAATGGCTTGAGCCCTGCAGTGCCAAAGCCAAAGAAAGGAAATCCAAAGATGAGCAATTCATCATCTCAAGATCAATTAGTTAAATAAATGAACTTTTACTGCAAAAGATGAAAACATACATGTCTCCTCCTTCACAATAGCCTATGATAATGCAAACATAGCATCCCTGAAAAGGTACAGAGTCAATGCTTTTCAGGAGACGGAGAGAAACAGAGAGAGGCAACAGTAATGTAAAAATATATAAGCTCTGTAACACCCATTAATAAAAACTTCAACTCAGATGGCTTCAAATTGTGAAATAAGTTGGTTAGTAAGAAGAGAATGTTCCCTTCCCTAATAAGCAGATTTTCTGTAAATCATTTGTTAGTCAAGTCCCTTAGTGTTAGTTCTTTTTATTAAGAGGGTAGTTTTAGTCAAGTTTAGTTCAATTGTTTCACAAGTAATTTCTTGTTGTAGGCCTTGTTTGTATTAGGAGATCTGACAATCTCTATACAAGGATGGACCTCCTCTAATGTAATTCAGTCTTCTCTATTCAGTAATACAGTTCAATTAAGAAGTTCCATCAAATATCACCTAGAGATAAGAGAAAGAAGGTGATCAAAATGTTCCAATCATTACACCACTGGATTACATATACAATTAGATGTAGCAGTGTCACATATTTAATTGTTAACGTAAATGCTAAATCCATCTTTTATGCAGACATCGAATTCTCTAAAAGAGAGTGAGGCAGACTAAGTTATAGTGGGCCAAAATAATAAGTAGTGATGGGGAACAAGACAGATGCTTCACCTAAGTGAGTAAGGAAATAATAACAGAAAGTTATAAAACATAAGATTATAAAAAAAAATAATTACAATTTTTCTAAGCTTGATATTTAATTTATAGACAAAACTCTAAAGTAATAGAAAATAGACATATAAAGTTCTAGAGTAATTATTGTGATAAAGACATCAGACAAAATTCCAACCTTCTCTACCCAAGAATCTTTGTATTCCACAATAAATGGATTTTGCACTTTGGATATAAGCTCCATCTGCAGATCAAAACAAGAATAAGCATCTTGGAATAAGTAGAATACTGAAATGCCAACCAAATTTAGTTTCTAAAATTTTCTGCCCGTTCTTGATTATTCAAAAAATTTCTGCTTGTTCTTGATTATTTCGACCATGTCATTAATTATTCGACACTTTTTAGATATGATGTGAACATATTATTCTTAATCGTATCACCTGGGTTTTACCACCTTATGCAAGTTTTGAATGTGCGTAACCCAAGTCTTCTAGTGTGCCTAACAAAATTTGCATGCTACAAAGAATAATGATAACTGACCTCTTGATGGGCAGATCTTCTGCACCTATCAGTCTGGCGGGCAAGACGTATCTTCTTCAAGACATACCTTTCCATAGAAAGGATACAAATCCATGTAAGTTTCGGAAGTAAATAGAAATGTGCAAACATTCTGAAGCTGTCAAGCGTCCTAAATATGACAGCACAACAAGCAACCCATCTTACTTCTTCTTTTCTTGTTTATGTCTCACAAGAAGGGCAGAACCAAAGGCCCCTTTACCAATCTGCTCAAGAACTTCGTACTGCTCCATCTTGTTTTAAAATGTAGTTTCTTGTATTTAGTCCTCTAAGATCCAATGCCCCTTTCCAACCTGTTAAACAGGGAAAACATCAAAACAGAAGATATTGGGCATCCTAGAACAACAATTAACAAGACAAAACCAGAAAATACATGAAAGATCTCTATTAATATGAAACCTAAGTGTGCTTATAGCCCAACCGCCGATAGGACTCCTTATCGACGTCAATAAATTCTTCCAAAGACAGAGGGAAAGTATAATAAGTTTAAAAGCTCATTCATTTCTACATTGAACCATCACAAGCATGAAGAGAGAATCAGCAGGAAAAAAGTGAATCTTTGACCAACCCACACAGAAACAGAACAATGAACTGCAACAGCACAAGTAGAAGAATTGTGGGTCTCAAAATACGGGAAAAATTAAACATTTTAGTCAAAAGAAGAAAGCACATTTGTCATATAATACCTGCAAACAAATGCATTATGCATCAAAAAGAGACATGTTCTGAGCATGAAAAGCAAGTAGAACTACAGTGAAAAAGAAAAAGTGAAAACCTGCACAAGCCTGAAAAAGCAGCCAAGTCACATTTTGAATTTCATCTTTGCTAAACAAAAGCAAGTAGAAACTGCTGCTGCAGATCACTCAAAATTCCAAAAAGCTTGCACTGAAGTGAACTGATTTTCCTTAATACAACATGAAAATCTTGCACTGAATTTCCGGTTGAAAAACTTGGAAAGAAAACTTGAATCAGTTGAGAGGACGTAAGAAAAAGGGGAAAGAAGGGATTTTGAGGAGTTGAAAGATCAGATCAAGTGAAGGCAAGAGTGAAGAGTAGGAGAAACGAAAATGCAGGTTGGAATGGGGACAGAGATCCAACTCCAGCAGCCGACGTTGTTAACCAAACAGTGTAACAACAAGTAAATTCCACTGTATCACTGTTAAAAAAAAAAAGCAAAAATACACTAAAATTAAAGAAGAAGATGAAGAAGAAGAAGAAACTAACCAAACCGACCTTTGTGATTACGCGCGAGGATGGAGCCACGGCCATGATTTCAACTTGCAAGCACCACAACCATCCTTCTTCTCTGCATCGCCATCCTTCGGGTCCTGAAGAACACACGCAGAGATAGACAGGCGAATGCGGACAATTATAATGGGAGGGAGTGAGGGACTCGGCGGGGGGTTTTTTTTGCCAAATATTTTTACTAATCCGTACTTTATTAAATTAATAATATTGTTACTGTCTGGATCTAGTTGTTGGAATATGATGGCTCTTTATTAAATATCATCAAGAAAGTGATTTGATGAATCTC